>JAOEHQ010003211.1:0-29751 GCA_025447715.1 Asclepias incarnata
TTTGTTTTGTGTTTCTGTTTATCGTCTTAATTTTTATTTGATTTTTGTAATTAGGTTTTATCCAAACTTTGTTTTCTGCTTTACCTGAGATACATTGCATGTTAACTAGGTTTCAAATTGATTACTCCATTGGTCTAAAGTTATTAATGAATTTTTTTATTATTATTATTTTTTTAGAACGACAATATGATTTTTTTTTTTATTATAATCGCTTAGGATTACTGGCAGTGTTTAGCATAAACTGGGTTTCAAAGCGGATATCATGGACCACTTCATCAGCTGGTATTTTTGGTTAAAAAGTAAGCTTTTCAATGCCTTTTGTTTCCTTTAATTTACGTAACTAGAAGGCTTGGATGGCTTTGGTAATCTGTTTAAAAGTGCATCTTTGCTTGGGTCGGGTTAACCCTAAAACAATATCCATAAACAATTTTCTTTAGAAAAATGTAACTGATATAATGATTTACAAGGATTCATTAATTATAAAATTAGAATAAGTGTTAATTATAAAATGTTACATGCAAACTTAATGGCACGCGTGGCTTGGGTTATCTGTTGAAAAGATCACGTTTTGGTTGGGGTCAGGATCACCTGAAACAATTTTTAAAAAACGATTTCTTTTATACTTCATGCATATTTCTTTTATATCATCCATAAAATTCAAATACTGAAATACAAATTAGAAGGGTTATGGGTTTTGTAATTTATTGAAAAAGGCATCTTTTGCTCTGGTCAGGTTGACATTAAAACAACTTTACATTGTTAGTAGTAGCATTAACTCATGGAGTTTTTATGCAGGTTTTGGGTAAAATGAACAGCCAGAAAGTTTCAGATGTTGAAAAGCTATAACTTAAACCTTTAAAATGAACAGCCAGAAAGTTTCAACAATTTTGTACTCTAATATAATTGGTGATTGACAAAGACCGACCTTCGGCCAGAATGATCGGCTTGCATTTGATGATATTGTAACCCCAGTTTATTACATGTGTCCTTGCCATGTGAACAAAGGGTGCACTGTTATAGTGTTCTTGCCTTTATTAATATACATGGTGTTTTTGAGTGAATATGCCAATTATGCACAAAAAGTTTATAGTGTCCCATGCATCGTAATAAATAGGAGATTGACAGATTGTTTGAAATGATCGTCGACACGGCACCTCGCATTTTGTATAGTCACTGTTGCATCCCGCTGCAACACGCGGGTACCATGCTAGTACAAGAAAAAACAAATGATACGATATCTCTGACTTTATTACACCAACTTTGACAACCACAATAAAAACTCAAATGTCATGCAAAATTATGAAAATATACAAATGAATTGTTAGGTCAGATTGTGTAAAAAATATAGGTTTGTTGAGTCAAATAAACTAGGGAAGCAAACATAGACTTCCCCTGTACACGGTACACCCACCCAAACCGACCCGATCCAACTCATATCAACCTTGTTTATTCTTCTCCAAGTTATTTCACAGTAATTATAATCTGCTCACAAACTGTAAAGAAGAAGAAAAAAAAAAAACCTCTAGAAGAAAAGAATGGCGACAGTGAATTCAGGGAAATCAGATGCAGAAATAGAAGAAATGCTTGATCGAATGTTAACTCGATTGGCATTTTGCGATGAACCTCAGCTCCAAAACTTGCTCTCCAAGTTACTTCCTCTTACTATTTCCTCACTTTCTCGTCCATCATCCCTCGTCAGAACCAAGGTATATCTATATCTATATCTATATCTATATCTATAGGTTGTTCAATTTCAATTTTTTCTTTTTATTTATCATATCATATATTATATATAATTCAGTTTGTATCTATAGGTTTTTCATTGTTTATTATTATTGTTTGATGATATGTTGTTACTTGTTAATTATATTCTTATACTAATTAGGTTTAATATTTAGAAGCATATTTTTTTACTTATTAGACTGTTTGTGATTGATAATTTGCTAATTTACGATACAATAATACGTTATTGGCCACTCGACAAAAACATATACACAGTTTAAAAAAACTGTAATTAATGCTGCTTACTTTTTCGTAAAATGTATGTTTTCCCATTTTTATTCAGGAGATAGATAGATGGATAGATATTAAGTGCTTTCTTTGAGCTTTGTAGTACTTCGTATTAATTATAGTTAGGGGTATTATAGGAAAGTTCATCAGAATTATCTAGTTGTTTCCCCAAGCAGATAATGGTTTTGGGACGGGGGGAGTAAAAACAAAAGTTTAAACATGAAATTTTGTCATTGAGGTGTGCAATATTGTTTTAATGATGGAAAAGCTGATATTTTAAGGTTTATTAGGATACTGAGTGTAGGTTATATATAACATGTAGAATGTAAATTGTAAGGACAAAATTTAACTGAATTAATGTAGTAAGTCTTCGATCGAGAAGTATCGTTGAAGCAGTTGATTTGTTTTTTTGTTTGATTGCCGTGTTAACTTTTATTCTTATCATGGTTAAGCATGCAAGTTCTTAGGATTGCTTTCTCATTATAGGTTTTGGTGGTACCGTTAGTATTTTAGGAATTGTTTAAAAGGCCAGTTTTAGCGAGCACTAACTTTTAGCTAACTTGTGTTGTTTTAATTAGCGAGCCGTGGTTTGCTTGCAGTTACACATAGTAAGAGAAGTACAAGGGTAGACTTATAGGTTGCACCAGTAAAATAGAAGAGAACATGTGAAATTGTTGCATACGAGCTAGTTTAAACGTTAAAATCACACTGCATCTCATAGACTATTATATATAACATATCAGTAACTATTGTAATAAGTAAGAGCTATTTATAATAAATCTAGAATTTAGATTAGTTTAAGATAGCAAATTAAGTCTTGCTTAAATCATTACTGATTGGCCACTATAATGTCTGGGAATCTGGGATAATAGGGCGGGGTGTAAATCTCAGATGGTTTCAGCCTCTCAACCCCTTGATAGTAGTGGGTTTTGGCCAGCTCAATATGCTGTCAACTTTATCTGCTGATACCCCTTCACTGCTCACCACACGCCCTAAATACTTTAACCTTGCCTGACCGAAAGAACATTTCGATTTCTTCACACACAACTTGTGTTGTTTTAAAGTTTCTATCACCATCCCAAAATGTTGCAAGTGGGTTATCTAGGCTGTCACTGTAAATCAAGATATCATATAGAAAAACTAGCAAATTTCCCTATGTAATCCATGAAATCCTCATTTATTAAAGCCTGAAATGAGGCTGGAGCATTAGTTAAACCAAAGGGCATAACTAGTAACTCAGTCCTGGTGAGTTTGAAATGCAATATTGTGTATATAATAACTACTTTTAAATTCAAGCTTTGTTTGTAACCATGTAATTCATCAAGTAGTTCCTCATTTATTGAGATGGGATTTTCTCTTTGATGTTGATGGCATTGAGTGCTCGATATTCCACACAAAACAATGCTTGAAAGGCATAAGAAACTTGTCCTGATATATCACTTAACAACATCTCCTTGACCCGCTTTTCTATCTCAGCCAATTTCTCAGGACTCACTCTACCAACAAAGCAGTGTTCAAGGCGATAGTAAGCCCACTTGTGCAGCAAGTTCTAGAATAGGAGTAGACTCGGTACTAGAGCCAGGTCTCTTTCGTTAAGAGAACTGGAAGGTTCTAAACAAGCGAGAGGAATCGCGCTATCTAATCATTAGTGTTGGTTCTAGAGTGATGATAAAGTCTGAGAGTTAGGGTATATAGAATAAGGTTTTTTCTTTTAAGCATTATACCCTTCCTCACAGACTTCAAGGACATCCAAGACGTATGGAAGAACTTCCTATAAAAGGAGTTTTGCATTGGGGCTTGCTTTGATGATGGGTAGGCTTGTTGTGCTTTGTCCCTTATGTGTGCTTTCATCGAGGTTTCATTGAAATAAGCCATTTTTAGGACTTTCTTTGTGATGGTTCATTTAGGCTTGGGTCTTTTATTCGGGCCCTATTGGGGTGGGGCACTCTATGGGCCACCGTGTATAACTTGGGCTTTCTTAATGTGGCTAATTTGACGACTCAATATTGTTGCTTTCTCTTCTTTTGTCTCTTTGTTGCAGGTTTTATAAATGTCAAGGTAAGTTATTAGTTTGGGTGTGTGCATGTGTTTTTATATGTCACCTTTTAGCCTTTTATCGTGATGCACATTAATGGTGTTTTTTGTTGTTGTGGCCTTTGGCTCTTATTTTTTGTTGTGTTTTTTCATTTTTCTCATTGAAGGGTGGCACCGAAAGGGAATTAGAGAGTCAAACTTCTAGTTAACGACAATGCTACCCCTAAATGCTTATATGTTTCTGGCTGATTTTCAGTTTATTTTTAATTTTGAGAAAATTGTGCTAAAACTGTCTGTTTCTGTTGGTCATGCCAGGTAATGGAAATTCTAAGCCATGTCAACAAGAGAGTGAAACACCAGCAAGAGATAGGTTTGCCTTTGGAAGAATTATGGCAGTTATATATGGAAGATAATTGTGCTCCGATGGTTAGAAACTTTTGCATTGTGTATGTCAAGATGGCATTTGACCGTGTCAGCAAAGAGGTTTGTTTTGATATTTTTTCTGTATATATGCTCTTTGAGGATGCTTGTTTCATGGATTGGGTAAATGTTTGCATATCACTTTTCTGAAAATTGTCTTTTCTTCATTCAGATAAAAGAAAATATTGCGCCAACTATGATAGCTAACATCTCAAAGCTTCCTGCTCAACACCAAGATATAATTTTGAGAATAGTCATAAAGGTATGTTTGACATCTTTCTAAGCATAATCATCAATGCAGTTTTCTGTTCTAGTTAGTTACTCTATGCATAACTGATGATTGATGCATACTATCCATCTGCGGTATATACCTTACACTTATTCATTCACCAATTTTAATCTGCTTATCTGTATGAGAGCTCATGGTTGTATGACTGTATCACTTGCTCCTGCATCCATTAATATGTTGCATCCAACTACTTGTAGGCCTTTTATGTTCTCTCATTCATTTGTGTATGCACACATTTGTGTGTGTATTTGATTATGTTTATATTTCAAGCATCAACCATGGATATATACATAAGTGAACCATGAAATGCATCATCAATAAGAAAAACATGTACGGTGACATTAGATTTTGCCTTTACTATCTTGAAAATTAAGGTTTTATGAAATTTCTAGCTATCATATGTGTTACTGTTGGTGTTACTTAAGCAATTTCCACTACTGGCTTACACTCTTTTTCTTGGTTTTAGGTAATTGGTGATTGTCACTCAAGTAAAATTAGTGATGAGATTGCTGCAAAGTATCGACTAATAAGTGGAGCTCAAGACAGGGAGATATTTGTTGAGTTTTGTCTACACACGCTTCTATATCAACCCCCATCTGCTAGGTATGGATCCAGTTTCCTTTGTAGTAATTTTTCTTATTAAAATGAAAATCATCATTTTCTCCCCATACCTTATTAACTGATCCCAATTTTGCAGTGGGGGACCACCACCTGGGCTCTCGGTCTCTCAAAGCAACCGTGTGATAGGGAAGACTCCACTCAGTCATGAAATGCTTTTAATTAGAAAGGTGAAGCTGCTGCAGTGTTTTAGCACTTATTTTTGTTTTTATAGCAAGTGTTTATATTGTTGTTTTTTTTTCCCCTTCTCTGCTCGTTTGTAGTTAGGTCTGTTGAATGTTTTAGATGCCATGGAGCTGCCAGCTGAACTAGTATATCCTCTCTATGTTGCTGCATGTGCAGACAGGTACATGCTTGTTTGTTGTTTATTCATTGAGTCGGCTCCTACTGAGTTCTGTATTTTGTGCATGCTTGCTATAGCTTAGGATGGGCTCGTTATATTTTTGGTATTTTTCTTTCAGACATGAGCCTGTTATTAAGAGAGGCGAGGAACTATTGAAGAAGAAAACTTCTGGAGTACAGCTGGATGATCCCAAGCTGATAAATAGGCTGTTTTTACTATTCAATGGTATGGAAGGTTGAACAATTTGTTATCTGTATGTAGCAGGAAACATGAATTGCCTCTTTCAACTTTGGCAGTAGTTGTGTGATCTACTTCAACACTTTAAAATTTTCTTTACTATCTTAAGTGTTACTCCAGTTCCATAATTGCTGTTTAAGCTGCATACTTTTCTTTGGGTCTAGATGTATTGTTAATTGTAGCATCTTGATCAAATACATGATCTGTGAAATTAGAGGCATGTTGATCTAATCAAGATTAATATTTATTCTTGCATTCATTAGCAGGCAGAAACACTTTCTCGAGACCATCATGTCACTATGGATGGGTCAGGATTTGTATAGATGGGTCAGGATTGGTATAGGTGGGTCAGGATTTGTATAGACGGGTCAGGATTTGTTAAGTTTAGGCTTTTAAGTTATCTATGTATTCTAGTGCAAAATCATCTTTGGCGATTGCTTTTTTTTTTTTGGCTACATCACTATCACTAGTTTTAATCCTTTGTGATCACACCAACTTTTTTGTAGATTTAGGCTTCAACATTAAGACACTATGGGTTAATTTTAAATATACACTGTTCTTTGTCCTGCAGGGACAGTTGGAGCTGAACATATTGCTGCAGATTCAAGAGTCAGTCCTGGAAATCCTACTTTAAGAGTGAGGCTGATGTCGGTTTTTTGCCGGTCAGTCACAGCAGCAAATAGTTTTCCTTCAACATTGCAGTGCATATTTGGCTGCATATATGGTATGTGTATTTTCCTTAATATTCCCAACATCCAAAGTGGCTTTTTGGTAACTTCATGTCCATCTATGTGGATTTACTTCTTTGTACCTTGTTAAGGCTTGAGATTTCCTTCGACTTCCTAGCAACATTTGAGGCTCGGACATACATATGTTCTTGTTAGGTTCACATCGTGAATTGTAAATGTGAATATTCAGTATACGTGGTTAGATTTTGCAGTGTAAGATTGGCTGTGTATTTTTGTGTTAATTGGATATAGGACACTGGATCAGGGTCCACATAAACAAATCTCACACTCCTTTTTTTTTGCCTCAGTGATCTTGTTTGTGGAGGATTATACCGAAAGTATATCTGGATGCAGTTTTTCAATTGAGACATTTCACCTGCAAGCATATATTCACACCCCCATGTCTAGCGATGTTGCTATTCTGGGAATCTTATGAACTGTGGATAACAAATATAAGCATTCAAGACTTTAATAGGGGCAGCTGGCTTGCTGTAATTACCCCCCAGCATAGTTAATCATGCAACCATTGATGGTTTATTCTGGAATAGACAGACTTTGTTATCTCTTGTATTTATTTATTTTTAATTTTTTTTGGTGGTTCTTTATAATCATATAAGCCCTTAAAGTTAAAGAAAAGGAGCGAGGGCTATTTTTATTCGTCTCAAGTTTAAGAACTGGAATAAGCTCCATTATGCTCTTCCATAGTAAAGGCATCTTTAGTGAAACGTCATGCTTTGTAGCTTTTTTATACCACCCCCACCCCACCACCTAAAAAAACCCATCCTAGAATTCATGCAAGAGGATCTTTTTGGGGTTCATATGAAATGTTCTTGTGTTAGTGCTTTTTCTTCATAGCTCTAGTGGTACTTGCATGTGTCTATTAGGTTAAGCATGTGAGTCATGAATTCACTGTTGATGGTGGACAGTCTTCTTATACAAAAGTAAGTATTGTTTTCATTTTGTGATTTTATCAATCATGTAGTAAGGAGATAAGCTTGTATAACTGGAGACCATTTCATTGGCTTAGTAATCGCCCATAAGATTTTTTCTCTTAGCATTTTTTCATCTTAACCAATCTGAAAGTCACTTCTCTAGACGTGAAATCTTAAATTGGTTATGGGTTAAGTGTCATAGAAATGGCATTATGTGATATTTTGGTGTCTGTTACTATATAGCAAACCTAGTTTTGGACCACCATGACGCTTCTTCTTCACTGTCAAACCTCACATTTTGTTTACTTCGATTGTATATCTGTTATTGGATTTTTGATGTTAATAATGTGTTTAAAATATCCTCTCTGTTGGGATCTGTTACTTCCAGGAAATGGCACCACATCAAGGTTGAAGCAATTAGGAATGGAGTTCACTGTCTGGGTTTTTAAGCATGTAAGTGCAATGTTTCTTGTCAAATTTAATTAAAGGTTGTTCTGCATATTTCCACACAAATTATTATGGGATGATGCTACATGAAGAGAATTTTTGTCCGTTCAAAGTAAAAAATTATCTTTTCGAGGAGATTAAAAGCTACTCTGAGCTGGCCAACAAATCAGAAAGTTGTGGACCTCGTAAGTGTTGTTCCTTTTTTGAAATTCTAAATTTATAAGGTCAGCAATCAAGTGAACAAAATGAAGCTTCAAGATGCCATATTTCATTAATTGGCATCTTCTGGACTATGCTTTTCAGGACATGGATAACACTACCTTTTTTTGCATCCTACTAATCTCCTCGGCAGTTTGAGGGGCATGATTGGATGAACCCACTGATAGTCTAGTACCTTATAGTCACTTTAATGTGTGCATGTGTGTACAACACTTAAGCTATTAAATCCCCTTAATGTGAACATGTAGTCCAAACTGCACTAGTTCATATGAACCTTGAACATTGATGGTTTTGGTCACCTCATTTGTAGTTCATCTATAGTCTGCATCATTAGGGAGGGTGCTTCATGGTCTTATGATATGGTCTCTCTATTCTGAATATAAGTGTTTGTTAAAATTTGATCTACTGCAATTAGTTTGGGATAAAAAGCTTGTTGTTGTGGAATAAGGAGTCACGTTTTTTGCAGGGTATAAAAATTTCATTTTAGTTCTTTTGGTGGAATAAAATAAAATTTCATCTTTATATATATATATATATATTAATATATAGTAATGTACCAGATCATGTCAGCGCAATAAGATCGGAAGTTAGTTGGTAACTGGAACTTTGAATGATATACTCATTTCAAATGATATCTCGATTCTAAGAATTGCAAATACCATAACGTTATAGCAGGATCATATGTAGGTTTCCTAGCTTTATGTTTACTTAAAACTAGGACTCACTTGCAAAGACGGCCATGCCATCTAGCAACCGAGTTTCTCTTCTTGCCCTTTAACATACCCATGATCCGAGAGATCTGCTGTTGATTCTACTATAATCCTTTAATTTACTTCAGTCAGCCTGGTTATGCTGTTCCGGATAGTAGAATACATTTTTATCTATTTTTTTGGTTGTTTTCTTCTCTTTGCATCCATGTCTGTATGCTTTTTAGTAATGGAAAATATATGGTTTCTTTTTGCCGTCTTTAGTTCATTAAATATTGATGTATGTTATTTCTTGAGATTCAAAGGCTTTCCGAAGTTTTATTACATTCTTTTTCCATTCAATTTTCCTTTCTTTATGCAGGCAGAAATTGATCAACTTAAACTGATGGGGCCTGTTATACTTACCGGCGTTCTTAAGTCCCTGGATGGTTATACAGGTTCAGAATCAGGTATATCTCTTGAACCTTTGACGTTAATTGACATGCTTTTCAATCATCCTTATAGTTTGGGTGGAAACTCTGATAATATTTAATCCGAGCTTTTGAAATCTCATAGATACAATAACACGGGAGACCAAAACCTTTGCTTTCCAAGCAATTGGATTGCTAGCGAAGCGCTTGCCTCAACTTTTCAGGTTCTCTTTTTTCCTTTTCTAGCAATTTTCTTTTGGTTTAGCATAGTTAACTTATTAAGTAACAGTATGGTGTATACTTATTTGTCAGAGATAAAATTGACATGGCTGTTCGGCTTTTTAATGCTCTGAAATTCGAGTCTCCGGCAATTCGCCTAATTGTTCAAGAAGCAACCAACTCTCTTGCTGTTGCATATAAGGTATCACTTTCAATTACTGTCAATCTATGTAAATATTACTCCTTTTTTCTCTATATGCAGTGAGTTCTAATTATGTAATTGATTGTCAGGATGCACCAATGACAGTCTTAAATGATTTAGAGTTGCTTCTGCTGGAAAATTCTCAAGTGGTACATTCCGTTGATAATTCTTCATATCTCTTGTTATTAAATTGTTTTGGGTCGAATTGTTTTATTGTTTTCAAGCTAAGCTACTTACTAACTTGTAATCTTTTAATCCTTTAATTCTTCCTTATAATGATGTTATTGGTACAAGGAACAAGGTGAAGTACGCTTTTGTGCACTGAGATGGGCGACAACTTTATTTGACTCACAGCATTGCCCAAGTCGATTTATCTGTATGCTTGGTGCTGCAGACACTAAATTGGATATAAGGTATGTTAACTTTATTCTATTTGTATGTTTACTCTGAAAATGTTAGTCACAATGTACGATCACACCTTTGGATTTTGAGGCTTCCAGTTCAGTCTCAAATTTGAAAATTGAGAGCCTTAATCCTAGGGAAAATTAGAATTTTTTTTTTTTGATGTTTATAGATAATATGTTAGGTTTCACATGTAATGCCCCTGATCCGTGCTTTAGCGTTAGCTCTTTGATTTAACTCTAAAGTTAGTAAGTTACAAATGTTGGCCACTGCATTAAAGATTTTAGTATGGTTTTCATTAAGATGACTTATAGCTGGATTCTTTGTACATTGATATCTTTTCTTGGACCGGAGTCATGTTTTTGCTGATTGCAAGAGTAGAGTTGATATGTTGCATGTTCTACTTTTAGTTTATATTAATGCATCTTTCTGACAAAGTATCATGTTCCACAAACATACTTTCTTATAGTAGTTATATTTTCAGAATATAGTAAGATTGCTACAGTAATTGAATTTCTTTACAGGGAAATGGCACTGGAAGGTCTGTTCCTTGGTAAAGATCAAGGAAGGTCAACTAACGGAAACAAAAATGTCAAGCACCCTAAACTGGCAGACATGCTAAATTACATTGTTAAACAACAGCCTCAATTGCTAGAATCCAGTGAAGTTAGGGAAGAGCGGCTTCTTCTCCCATCTCAGACATATGTTGCTGCAATCAGATTTTTGTTACAGTGCTTTGAGGCGGATGCGGAACAAAATATTGTTACTGAAAAAACTCCCGAGTTTTGGTCTTCGATAGGGAATATGTGCTTACTGTTAGAGCATGCAATGGCCTATGAAGGCTCTGTTGAGTTGCATGCTACTGCCTCTAAGGCTTTGATCAAAATTGGATCTCACTTTCCAGAGGTGTGCTGCATGGAAATCCCTACTGCTGTTCTTTTTTTTATTTGTGTTCTTAATTCTGATATAACATCTCAATGTTAGATGTTAGCTTCTCGGTATGCTGTTAAAGTACCATGGTTAAAGCAATTACTAGCCCATGTGGACCTAGACACACGAGAGTGTGCAGCTCGCTTACTTGGAATTGCCTCTAGTGGACTTCCTTTGTCTGCTGCTTCTGATCTTATTCATGAACTGATTTCATCTATCACAGGATCGGTAAAGTCAAGGTTTGTGCATGACTATGTTATTAACTATGTATGCTTACTAGTCTTGTATTTATTATTATAATTGTCGGAAAAAATAAAGTTACTAGTTGGGCTTATTGTTCTTCAGGTTTGAAACTCAGCATCGAATGATATGTGCTCTTGGGTATGTCACTGCAAACTGTTTGTTGAGAAATCCTACTGTAAGTCACCCCTGAATGTTATCAGAGTTCGCTTTACTCTCTTTCTCTCGCTCGACTTTGTACTTTATTAACCTTCCATATAAGGATACAGATATGACACTTAAGTTTTTGCAGATCTCAGATTCCATGCTTCAGAACACTCTGAAATGTCTAGTTGATGTAGTCAATTCAGAGACTGCTACATTAGCTTCTGTTGCAATGCAAGGGTTAGGTCATGTTGGGCTTTCTGCCCCATTACCAAAGTTGGTGGTTGACTCCCGCACAGGTGAATCTATAAACTCTCTGTAGGAACTAGAGAACTATATCAAATGCTAATAATGCTGGTTCCATCTATACGATGATTCTTTGAACTTCAGATGATGTGTTGACATTCTTGCATGAAAAGTTAAAGAAGATTCTTTCTGGTGATGATATCAAAGCAGTCCAAAGAGTTGTTCTGTCTTTGGGGCATATGTGTGTGAGGGAATCATCTACTTCTATCATCGGTGACGCACTTGACTTGATCTTTAGTCTTGGCCGGTCTAAGGTAAATCAAATTTCTTTCAGTTGCTCTGATCTACCTCTTTTAATTTGTACATTTCATATTGTTTTTGTATAATGGAATCTTTATCCCTGATTCTCTCTCCTCTTATTCCATATTCGTCGATCGATCAGGTTGAGGACATCCTTTTTGCGGCCGGAGAAGCTCTTTCATTTTTATGGGGAGGAGTGCCAGTGACTACTGATATGATCTTGAAAACCGACTACAGTTCGCTCTCTATGACTTCAAATTATCTGATGGCAGATATATCCTCAGCTGTGTCAACATCAAGTTCTATGGGCCTTGAAGGAAATGAAGAGTGCCATGTAACTGCTAGAGATATGATTACAAAGAAACTCTTTGATGGTCTATTGTACAGTACCAAAAAGGAAGAGCGCTGTAGTGGGACTGTCTGGTTAGTATCCCTGACAATGTATTGTGGTCGTCATCCATCAATTCAGCAATTACTTCCAGAGATTCAGGTATCCTTACTTAAATTGAGATTTGTTTCTTATCTCTTATATCCCAAGCTTGCTATCGTGGAGTATATCTGAGTACCCACATCACCACAGTGACCTGCGTACTTATTATAGATCTTTTTTGAGTTAACTAAATATCGCTCTCTTCCACTGTCTCTTTTTCTGGAGCAAACCATCGGTGTTGAAAGCATCAAGAGATCAATAATGTTGATGTTCATTTAATGGCGGGATGTGTTATGACGTAAAATGTGGAATGGTTTTTAGAAAGTTTTTTTGTACTGATCTATTGAAGTGAGAGTTAAATAGAGTTCGTGATAGTTAGATTCTGATATGATTTCGGTGCTATTTTGTTATTCTAATAGAATTTTTCTTTGTTTTTGCATGTATATATCTCGCTCTGCTTTAGAGGCTCCTCTACTTATGTTTTTTAAGTATTCGTGTTCATTTTCTCGCTTCTTTATTGCAGGAAGCATTTTCGCACCTAATTGGTGAGCAGAATGAACTCACACAAGAACTGGCATCCCAAGGCCTAAGTATTGTTTATGAACTTGGTGATGAAACAATGAAGAAGAACTTGGTTAATGCACTAGTTGGCACACTGACTGGTTCAGGAAAGAGGAAAAGAGCAGTGAAGGTCTGTATATTCAACAATCAAAGTCTATTCATATTTTTGTTGTTTTTCATAATAACTTCTACTTAATCTTTTGAGGATTATGTTCTTCAGCTTGTTGATGACACTGAAGTATTTCAAGAGGGCTCCATTGGGGGAACTCTTAGTGGAGGGAAACTTGGTACTTACAAGGAGCTGTGCAATCTGGCAAATGAGATGGGGCAACCAGACTTGATATATAAATTCATGGACTTGGCCAATCATCAAGCATCTTTGAATTCCAAGAGAGGTGCAGCTTTTGGATTTTCAAAGATTGCCAAGCTAGCAGGAGATGCACTACAACCGCATCTTCGTCAATTGGTTCCGAGGCTTGTACGCTACCAATATGATCCTGACAAAAATGTGCAGGTGTGCATGCTTATGATTCAATGTGTCTGTACTAGAGGATGCAACGTGAGCGCGTCGGACGGGTTGAGTAATGGGTCAAAATAGGTTAGGATATGGCTTGATCCAAAACAGGATTTATCTAAAGCTTTTATTTTCTACACAAACAATTAGTGTGGTAAATATGATTACTGATAGAATATTATTTCACTAATATTCTACTTATATGAGTAAAACGATATAAAAGGCTGTATGCATTAGGAATACACTTTGGGCAATTTTCAACCTGTTTGACCCATAGTTTCCTTTTTAGCAATTTTATACCCATTTGATGCTGGAGATCATACATAATGCAAATTGACCAATTTATAAGTAAATGGGTCGAATCTGCCACCTCTGGTCTATGCTCAAGAGTTCTTTTCAACTTTTTCAAACTTCTAATATCATTTAGGTCATGTGTCACATGATTCTTTGCCAATAACGTGGTATTCAGAAAAATGTGTTACATCATGAACCAAAATGTTCTGATCGTATGTAAACCCGGCCATTTGTTTCTTTATTACTGAATCTTTATTCCATGTAGGATGCGATGGGACATATTTGGAAATCACTTGTTGCAGACTCCAAAAAAACTATTGATGAGTTTTTGGATCTTATCATTGAAGATCTGTTGGTACAATGTGGATCCAGGCTTTGGCGCTCCCGTGAGGCTTCCTGTCTTGCTCTCGCAGATTTAATTCAAGGACGTAAATTTGATCAGGTTATTAGTTATGCTTTCTCAGAAGTTAATTTAACCAATTGTTTGTGTTTCTCTTGGGAGTTTTGAATAATTGCATGGACGCCACATTGGAACTGCATGGCAATGACAAACTCAAGAAACTCGTCCGAACACATCAAACGTTTAATTAATACAGGCCAATTATCCTTCTTTGATTCTTGATAAAAAGATTTATCATTTGACCAATTTATGTTCTGTTCTTTTTTTCTTATTTCAAAAGACTGAAATGCGATCTTCTTGAGCATGGTAGTTCCACCCAATCATTTTGTATTTCTTTGAAATCTATTTAACTGCTATACGGATAAACGGAGACCAATTCTTATGTTTTTTTGATCCTGTTATTAGTTTTTACGCAATACATGATTTTGGATTTATGAATGGCTTTGGCAATAAAATGTCAGTCTTTATGAATGTGCATTGATAATTCACTGCATGTAGTAAAAATTTTAATCTTTCCCTTGCTTTCCAGCTATTTTCTTTGATGGTTTGCCTTGGTCCCTTCTGCACGTTTCCTTTGTGTAATTTATGTCACTCATGCTACTCAACACAAACTCACCGTAGGTTGGCAAGCATCTAAAGAACATATGGACAGTTGCATTTCGTGCTATGGATGACATAAAGGAAACTGTTCGAACTTCTGGGGAAAGACTATGCCGTGCTGTTACTACATTAACATTGAGGCTATGTGACATATCTCTCACAGAAATTTCTGATGCAAGAAAAGCAATGGATATTGTTTTGCCTTTGTTGCTGACTGATGGAATAATGAGTAAAGTAGATGATATTCGCAAGGCATCAATCACAATCGTTACAAAGCTTGCAAAGGTAATTTGGTGTTCTATTTTTGTAAGTTACTCTAATTATTTGTTGGAAGTCTCTTCTTTAGTAAAATGACTGTCTACATCATACCTCCCCCATACCCCACACCAGTGGGATTGGGTATTGTTGTTGTGACTTCATGTTGTTTATCAATATGAATCTATAATCTATCTCATAGATGCAAATGAGAATATCAGTGAGAGGTTGCAATATGTCAAACCATGAGCTACTTTGAGACCATCACCTTGAAAAAGTGACCTATCCATCTTTCACCAAGACCAACAAACAGCGTGCAACCTGACCTGCGCAACATAAAAAAGGACCTTGATTGTGGGATTAAACTCCAAGGCATACAAAACAACACTTTAAACCCTTAAACCAGCCACCTCCTCCTGCGAGCCTGTCAAAGGAATGCAGTATGTTGGAAGCTGACAGTCCAATAACATAAGAGTAACATTTTTTGGTACTACATTCTGATCAAATTCATGTTACCTTTTTCTGGAGGAGTGATATGTTTAGTTTTTTCCTTGAGTTATTGTTATGCAGGTCCCCAGAATTGGAGATATGTCATCATCCATTTCCTTTTGGGATGTTTCTACTTTTCTTGTTTATGTATAACTTATGAGAACTACTTTGGTTACTTTACAACTTGCCACTCAATTTAGAAAACAAAACCGTCCTCTGTTTGCATCTCTTTCATTTGCTGTGACGATTTTTGCATGGCTTCCTTGTACATTATAATTGTGTTTCTGCAATATTTCTAATTTACTAGTGTTTTGTACAATATATAGTCATAACAAGGTTGGAACCTGTTAGTGTCTTATTTATTTTGCTCTCATGAGTAATGATAATGTTGTTTTTGGAACTAGCAAATCAGCTTCTGGAATGCTTTCCTCATATTCTTTTTGAATTTGATTTCATATTTCCAGGGTGCAGGCATTGCAATCCGTCCTCATTTATCTGAATTGGTTGTTTGCATGCTTGAAAGTTTATCAAGCCTCGAGGACCAAGGACTGAATTATGTCGAGGTTTGTTTTATTATACGCCACCATCAACTATACAAGTGGTTAATTATTTACTCTTTCAAGTTCTCTTTGATTACAGTTCTCTTAATTCGAATTTTTTCCCTCTCTCTCTCTATTCTTTTTATACAATAGAGGCATGCAGAAAATGCTGGGATACAAAAAGAGAAGCTTGAAAACTTACGAATTTCAATTGCCAAGGGATCTCCGTTGTGGGAAACGCTTGACTTGTGTGTAGAGGTTGTTGATGACCAATCATTAGAGCAGTTGATGCCTCGTCTTTCTCAGTTGGCTCGATCTGGTGTTGGTTTAAATACTAGGTATAGCTCATTGTTCACAATTTCAAATGCCGTAACAGATATTGAA
The DNA here is from genome assembly GCA_025447715.1 of Asclepias incarnata. Taxonomy (NCBI): domain Eukaryota; kingdom Viridiplantae; phylum Streptophyta; class Magnoliopsida; order Gentianales; family Apocynaceae; genus Asclepias; species Asclepias incarnata. The sequence goes on from JAOEHQ010003211.1 coordinate 16,544, forward strand.
ACCTATATTAGCATGTTATGTTTAGATTTAAGACATTTACAGGAAGTCATATTTTTGTTCAACTGCCTTCACTCAATCTTATGCAAAGTATTAAAGAGCTATTGGTTATTAACATCACAGATAGGAACAAGTTATTTATATATTATACCAGTGATTTGGAGCAACACATGTACATCTTACTGTCACTGAATTATCTGTTGTATTGTGCTAATTTGTGTAGTTCCATATAATACATACATACATATATATATATATATATATATATATATATATCATCACATGTCACTCACGTTTGCAAATATGACCATACAGCTCAGTTTGATCAGATCTAAAGGATCTGGTGTTTGCAAGAAAGCTTTAGAAAAGATGTTTATTACAGCAGTGTCAGACAGTGGGCTTATCATGCCATGAAGTGCATTTGCATCAATCAAATTGATAGTTTTGTATTTTGTATTTGTGCATAGGGTTGGTGTTGCAAGCTTTATAAGCCTGTTAGTTCAAAAGGTTGGTGACAGTATTAAACCATTCACGAGCTTGTTACTGAGGCTCCTGTTTCTAGTGGTGAAGGAGGAGAGAAGTGCAGCATCGAAGCGTGCCTTTGCAAATTCTTGTGCTTTTGTTATGAAATATGCAGCTCCCTCCCAAGTTCATAAACTTATTGAAGAAACTGCCACTTTGCATGCTGGTGATAGAAATTCACAGATCGCATGCGCGTTTCTATTAAAAAGTTTTGCATCTACAGCTTCTGATATCTTGACAGGATATTATGCGACAGTTGTTCCAGTTATATTTATTTCAAGGTTAGTTTCAGAAACATTACTTCTCTTTTCACCATCATCATATTCATTTGGTTACTTGAAATCTACATACGGCATATGCTATCATCATACTTCTCTTTCTAATACATAGTTAACCATGCTTGCACATTTAAATTGTATGGATTCAGTAAGGGATTCTTTAGGTCTAATATTAATTTACAATTAGTCAATTGTACATAACCTATTTCCCACGGTTGAACAACGTAACTGAATCTAGTGATTGTGAATGACTCCTCATAGTTATTGTGACTGTGCCCGATTTTCATAACTAAATCTCAACATAAGACTCTAACGGACATTGTTAACTCTCCTTAGAGACTGATCCAGGCAATGCCTTCCTGATAAATATCATACGATCAGCGTCTTATTCCATCTGAGTTGACGTGACAATGCCCCAACACAAAGTTTATGTTTAAGCTTATTGGGTAGAATTGTAAGCAAGACAAAGCTTTATCATTGAGAGGTGAGGAAATATAAAGGGTAGGGGAGTTCAGGTGTCAGATTCAGAGTATATATGTGTGTTGTTTATACATTTATGTGTATTGGTATGGCCGTACTACACTACTACTTGTCATAAACTATTTAATGAGACAAAATTTTAGTCAATGGATGAAAGACTAGTTTTTCCTGCTGATTCCAATATGTTTATTTCAGACCTGTAACCACTTCTGATCATACAAGCACACTGCCTTTGGTATGATATCTACTATACCTACATGACCCATATGTAATTGTTCTGGTGGCTGTGCAGGTTTGAGGATGACAAGAACGTCTCCAGTCTATATGAGGAATTATGGGAAGAAAATATGACCAGTGAACGTCTCACCCTTCAGTTGTATATTGGTGAAATTGTTACTCTTATAACTGAAGGGATTGCATCATCATCTTGGGCTAGTAAAAGGAAGGTACTCTTGGTTACAATCACTTTTTGTAAGCTTCCATTCTTATGTGATGCTTCACTAGTTTCATATGGTTACCTCGTTGCTTTTTATGTATTTTGTAGGCAGCAAAAGCAGTTGTAAAGCTTTGTGAAGTCTTGGGGGAATCTGTTTCTTCATATCATCAAGTGTTGCTCACATCTATTATGAATGAAGTTCCTGGACGTATTTGGGAGGTATGTTTATCTTGTATTTCAGCAAGTAGCAGAAGATTGTTTATTGCAAATACTTGTGTGTACTTTAGTTTTCCTTTGGTTATGGAATTTGTTTTACACTTTCCCATACACTACACCTTTATGTGTATAAGCAGGTTAGGTGCTTTGTTATTTCTGTTCTATATCAGTAGTTTCTCACAACCAGACAAAAGTTTTCATCTGCAAATCTTTTAAGGGATTGACTAATAATGTGGGGTTATATCCTAACCATAAAGGAGGGGGTTGAAGTGACCTTTGATGAGAGGTGATTCAGGTGAACCAGGGTCTATTTCTTTGACTTAGAGTTTCAAACTTCTATTTACCAATTTAATTAAAGAAAATCTTACAGTTTCAGCATCAATTACTCTGTATTTATTCCCAACTTTTAATGTAGTTTTTTTCTTCAGAAATTATATATCATATTTCCTTTAAACTTAGAAGAAGCTTGATAACATTTGAAGTCAAAGACAGATATAGAGAACTGAGCTAAGAGTATTGTGCAAATCTCAAAAAGCATCCAACTGAAAATAATGCAAAATCAGTAACATGTATGTAGAGGTTAACATCCATGCAGCTAGCTGCACAGAAGTTATGTACAAGCAAAAACATGGTTTCTACAAGTGATAACATATTCAGGCCTCTAACTTTTGATGGCTACACAATTAACCCTCCATTTACCCTTTGATGCACATAGATTGAGTGTAGCTAGCTGCATGGATGATCTCAAAATCAATAATTTTGAGTCTCATATGGAGTTACCTGGTTGTTCTACTTACAATTGTATAAATCAACAATGCATCCTGTATACGAAGCACATGGTTGTATTCTGTATGTGCATATTATTATCATTTCGTTTGCATTCTGTTACCATTCTTTTTTTTTTGGGTCTATCCATGAGTCAACCTTTTTACCACATTACTGGCAAGTCAACCCCACACCAATTTCCAATCTACAGTACTGCTCTAATAAAATTCACATGAAGATGTATTATGTACTCTGCACATTGCGCTAGTGTGCATATTCTTCTTATCATACATGTCTTAAACAGCTAGTAACAGTTATTGAATAAATTTGGAAACCTCATATGTTGGCAGAAATTTTGGAAACCTCCATATGTTGACAGAAATTTTGGAAACCTTGATACTTTTCTCTTTATTGTGAATAAAATCACATATTACGTGGCTGTGAATTAGTCTCATCACCACATACGTGAAGGCCTACTTTTAATCAAGACTCAAAGATGAATTTATTTGTAGTACTGTTGACTATTTTAAAAGTTGCTGTTTACATTCTCTAAGTTTCATGTATTTCTAATGTACTGATACCTTAAGAACCTTTGCACAGTCTATTCATTTTGGATCACGATCTTATCAGATACCAATAGTTTGATAATATTGTCAATTACAATATTGACTACCTTAGAATTGGACATATGAAAAGTCGATCTCAACTATAACTAACCCTTAGATGGATACTAACACATATACATCACACTTCACTAATAAAACTAATTATTGTACAGTTTTTCAAAAAAAAAAAAAAATTAACGTAACAAGGTTATCTGGATCTTTGGTGCTACAGCCTACAGTTGAGATCGATCTTCTCCTGTTTGACCTGTTTTAGCCTTAACACATTTTTTTGCCGTTTTTTATGATGTGGCTGTTTATTTATGTATGATTCCCTTGGTGTAGAAAAATGGTCACAAAAATTGTCACCTATAACAAAAGGATCTTCTCTTGCTTCTTCTTACTCTCTTTTATTCACTTATAAAGAATTAATATTTTATATTTCTAAAACTTCTTTCCAGTAACAGTGTATATGGGTTATTTGATTAACAAGTTAGGAAACATTGCATCTAGAGGCCTAGGAATATGTCCAAATATAAAACATGATCCCAACGTGTTATGTAGTTTGCACTGATGCAATTATGCTAAGAAATTTACATATATATCTCTTTTGATGCTCTTTTCTTTCAAACCCCCTGAAAAGGGATAAACCTATACGGTATTAAGCAATATCAGTTGGCCGTAGTTGAGTATTCAGATGTGCAAGCAACTCCATGCCACATAAAAAACCAAAGTCTTGCTAATTTGGAGGTATTTGGTATTCCTGCTAGCTACCAAAATGTTCGGTGTTCTATAAAAATTAACATTAAATAACACCAGACCAGGTCATTGCTACGAGCTTATGTTAATTCACTTTGTAGTAACTAATGGTAATATCTGACAGGGAAAGGAGGATCTATTGGAAGGGCTGTCTTCTCTTTGTACGTCCTGTCATACAGCAATTTCTGCTGCTGATCCATCTCTTGAGAATGCCATCTTGAGTGTTGTAACTTCAGCTTGCAGTAAGAAAGTCAAGAAGTTCCGTGATGCAGCCTTCCGATGTCTAGAGAAGGTAATAATGTCATTCCTCTACAATGTCTACTCTTTGTATGCATTGTTAGTAGGTGTATTTCATTGTTTCTAGCAATGATTTGTGAAATGATTTGGCTGGCAATGTGTGTATAGGTTTTAAAAGCTTTCAAAAATCCAGACTTCTTTGGTGTGGTGTTTCCATTATTGTTCGAAATGTGCATTACAGCCTTCAACTCCACATCCAAACAAGTGTCTTCACTAAATGATGCTGATAAAGCAGGTCAGATATACGTTTTGTCGTCAAGGTCCCCAGATAGTAAATGCTGTTATGCATTGTTCATGTATCACTTTTGTCCCAGATGTTTATTGATCTCTACTTTTTTATAATGCAGAGGCAGATACAGAAAATCCAGCTATTCCCCATGACAAGATTGTTGATTGCATTACATCATGTGTCCTTCTTGCCCGTTTAACTGACATTCTCAAATGGCAAAAGGACTTGGTGCATGTATATTCGAATTCCCTTGCACCTGCTATTCCTTGGATTGGTATGCACTAATTATTTTTTTTATATAATCCACTTTTACTGTGTTATCTCTTTGATGTTATACTTAAATCTGTTGTCAACAGTTAAAGTTTCAGTTTTCACATCAATTAAAGAACTATGTTCGAGGATTGATGAAGGATTGAAAGACGTGGATAAATCTAACCAACATGTTGATATGTCAGCATTAATTATAGAGGTAACACAACTTCATTGTCAGCCATCTTTTTCAAGTCTTGGATTATTATTAAAAATTTGGTTTTTACCTGCAGTTGTTTTGTTCTGTGTCACCGAAGGTGATCGATTGTATATCCATAGTCAAGATTGCCCAGGTATGTCATTTCTTCTCATTTTCGGATAAAGCTCACTTTTACATTGTTTATTGAGGACATGCATGCTGTGTTACGCTATTTACAAAAAAAACCATGATAAATAAGTACTTCACTGGTAGCATAAGACTTCACAACACTTCCTTGGAAATATTTAAGATGGAATTACAAATTTGCCTGTCATCATAATGTGGGTTGACATGATTTTGTTAATTGTCTTTATTAAACAACTTTTTAGATATTGGACAAATATTATTATTTCTTTGTTAACCGAACTTTCTTTAAAATCAAATAATGTAGTTTCTATAGGTTGAATGTGGTATCTTAGATGTGAGACCATTAAGGGATGAGCGTTTAGGACAAGACATAAAAGAGGATGACCGACATCCAGATATAAATCAGTTAACGAATATAGTTTATGCATAACATTAGGATGGTTCATCTAAAAAAGGTGTAGAATTGCTGGTAAAATATTGTACATTCATAATTTGTGGTCATTTCCCATACCCCGCTTATGCCGGGATTGGGTACTGTTGTATTTTGTGGTCATTTCATATGGCCTGGATAAGAAACTCAAATCAAGCAGTATAGAGATGCCGTCTATCATTTTCTCCACCTCTTAGTTTTATAAATAAGTCATATCGTAAAACCGATTTTACATCATATCAACTATTTTATATTTTTCCTTGATAACACGACTCAAAATTTGTTAGAAAAAAAGCTTCAAGAGGTTTTAAACACTGGAGTACACATTTGGGTAACTTTTAAACTGTTTGACTCATCCTTTTAGGCTTTAGCTAAAATTTCAATATTACCCACTATAACCCCAATTAGGGGCATTTCTTAAAGTTTCGGCTGTGGACTATTTTAGTCCATCTTAGGGTAAATTTATGCCCGGACCCGTTGCTCGAAAAAGATTTGTTAGAAGGTCTGAAATTGCAATCTTAACCATAGAACGATCTTCTGCTAATTTTCTATTCCAAAAGTGTAAACCAATTGCATGACCACTATGCAGAATGCCAGCAACTATCTAATGCATTGCTTTTTTCTTTAATATATCAGGTTCACGTTGCAGCTTCAGAGTGTCTTCAGGAACTCACCAAGTTATACAGAGATCTTCCTGAAGTACCCATATCAGAAATACCATTTAAGAGTGAGCTTGTTCATCAGTGGGAAATTGAAAAGAACGAGCAGGCCAAGTCATTAATGAAGAACTGCATAGACATTATTGACAGTGTAGAACAAAGAAGTCTCTAGAACACCCTCTCGCTTGGGGCTGTCTGTGCAACGATACAGGCTATCATGTATCGTGGCGATTTGTATCTTTTCACATTTTGTACATTAATGTTAGCTTCTATCTCATTGAACCCACCCTCTGCTGTCTATGCAATTCGTTGTGATCTTTTGTAAACACTTTGAACCAAAGTAGTTATAAACCACAATTGAATCTCAAAGGAAACACTCATTACATCTTTTTTTTTCGTACAAATTTATTTTAATGTATTTTATAAATTTGCCTCTTTATGTATTTCATCGAGATTTTTTTTATTAGCCAATTATTGCATCAAATACAAGTATCTTAATTCATAATTTAAGACAATTTTTAAGAAACGGAAGAGGGAGTAATAATTATGGTATTATTATAAAATACAAATTATATACACTTTATACTCGTTTACTGCATAAGAAAATCAAATCAAATCAAATCAAAGACCTATATACCTGAATCAAATAATAATAAAAAAGAATAAAATAATAAAATATCTTGTGCAACACGTATAGGCTAAAAAAAAACCTATTTTCTTAACACGTACGGATTAGAAATTATATACACGCGTTCGTACGCATATTTGATTGATAGATAGATAGAAGGCAGTGGGGGGTTTTTACTTGTTGAATAAGGATCATTAATTTTATATAAATAAATAAATAATTCACGAATAATAATAATAATAATACTTGTTGAAAATGGATGTGAAGATCGGAAAGTTGTTTGACTCGATAGGCGACTTCTTCACCGGCGGCAGCGATTCTATTCCCTGGTGCGACTCCGACATTATTGTTGTATGTTTTCCGATCATTCCCCCCTTTTTCTTCTCTTATTTATTTTAACAATTATTATTATTACCATTCCCCATCAAAAAAATCCTCTCGACGTTACTTGATTGTCGTGTTTTGTTAAAAGGGTTGTGAGCGTGAGGTTGCTGGATCTGAAAACGCTTCTGATGACTACAAAAATGAGTGTCGCCTACGCTTGTCTTGGTCTCTTGTCCACTCAAAGCGACCTGAAGACGTCCAACGTGGGATCGCTATGCTTGAAGGTGACAACTCATTTACTATTGATTTTAATTAATATGTTTCTCACTTCATTACTTATAATAAGTGATACAAGTATCAAGTTTCATAATTTTCTCACTTTTTTAGTTCTAAGAAATAATTTCAGATATCCCTTTATTTCCTTCAACGTCTGTTGCGATTTTCCGACTAGGGTGCTACTTGTATAATAGATTTACCCGGTTCGCGCAGGTTCAATGGCCAAGACTAGTGACCCCTTGCAAATGAGAGAAAAGATGTATCTGCTTGCTGTTGGCTATTATAGGAGTGGGGACTACTCTAGAAGCAGGCAACTTGTTGATCGCTGTTTGGAGGTATGATCTTTCGTCTTTTAAGCTCTTCATGAAACTATTCTGTGCGTTTTTACATATGGTCATATTTAGTAAGTTGATACTCGTTTCTGATTCTAAGGTCGATAACACTTGATAAAATGCAAGGGAACATGTTTGCTTAGACTTCCCTGCACCAGCCCTCTTGCAAAGCCCGATGAGACTAGGTGCATTCAACCAATAACACAATTAGAAATTGCTGGAAAGCTAATACTAAAGATTCTTTGGGTGATTCGGCTACTTGCCTACATCCATGGTAGTTAGGACTTAGGATTTATTGTCGTCTCGCAATCTTGTAGAATAGATTGGATTTGTGAAATTGCACTTCCGTATATTGTCTAAGTAAAGCTCCATATACAAGATGGCACATAGGTGTTATCCGTTTCAGATTGGTCACTTTAGTATGTTTCACTTGATTTTGACATTGGGTGTGTTTGGTTGTATTTTTTCCTATTCATTGATATGCCAGGTATTCTGTATGCTACTTTTTATTTATTCATTGCTCTATATATTGTGGATTTTACAGATTGCACCCGACTGGAGGCAGGCAATTAGTCTCAAGAAGGCAATTGAAGATCGTATTAAGAAAGGTACGCAATGACCTCTGTTGCTTCTATTATTTAAATACTTTCTGCATTTGTTTATGTTTTTGAGGACTGGAGGATTCTCTCATGTCACACGCACTTAGGGAAATGCAATTGATGCTTTGTCACTTATTTTTCTTCTGTTTGCGCAGATGGAATGATTGGCATCGGTATTGCTGCTACTGCTGTTGGTGCTGTTGGTGTTTTGGCTGGTGGACTAGCAGCTGCACTATCTCGCAAGAAATGACAACATATGACATGTGATGTAATATCGTTCTCATAATGTTGATACCAAAAGTAATATATGTCCCACCTCTGTAAAACAAAACATACAAATTAGTTCACTTCTCTTTAATTTGTAGTCTCGTGTTTCTGTTACCTCTATACTAGATCCAAAACTGGTGATATTTGAAGAAAATGCAAAATTCGAAATTTTGGTTACAGGTTTGACAGGTTGATGTATTCGATCTGAATGATTGTGGGTTCATGTATATGTTTGTTTCTTTGTAGAGATGTCTTTTTTTAAAAGAGGGTTTTTCATTGGTAGCTGCTTCTTTTTTTTCTTTCTTTCTTGTTCTTTTTCGTTGGACTACATGTATCATGTATGCTATCATTAGTCTTTTATGATTCTGCTAATGTGTTTTTCCCCTTTTCAAAAATGATTTTGAAAGCTTTTCAGCTTGTAAGTTCGACTACATGAATGCTATCGTGAGTCTTTGAAAATTCAATTTCTATAAATCTGCTCTCTGCAATAGCTCTATGTATAAAAATCATTCGTATGAGAATCTGATATGCCACCTTATAAAATCTATCTTCTAAAAATATGCATAAGAATGGCAATCCCCTAAAGTAGGTTAACATTCCTAATTGACTTAATGGAATAAGTACTTTTTTATTAAGTCTATTAAGTTATAAACAAACAGGCTCTTAATCTAATATCTAAAGACCGATCCATACAAGACCAATCAGTAACAATGGAGTTGACCAGTTATAACTTCTATGCTGCTTAAAGCTAGACCTAAAATCTAATATCTAAAGGCCAAATTTAGACTGCAAAGTTGCATTGAAGAAATAATCAAGTTGTTAGCAACACATCAAAGACCAACTGCTACAAGGATCGTCTTCAAGAGTAGGTATTTCATGATTCATATCATATCCGAATGGAACGGTAGGAAACCAAATTCAATCATCACTTTCAGTCTTCAATTGGTATTCAACAACTTCAAATATCCATGACCGAGGGGAAGATGGAGGAGAATCCATATGCAATGGAGAGTCCGGTCGAGGTGTAGACCCCAACCAATCAGAGAATTCAGGCATCGGCAATTCTACATGTTTTGGGTAACAGGGAAAGGTGTCATGATCAATCTGCATAGAAGCAAGAGGGATGAGAAACAAGAAATTTGAACTGAAATAAAGGTACATAAACGAGTGTAATTTTTTGACAAGATAAGATGACTGAGAACCTTTGCTGGATCAGATACCGGAAACTCAGAAAGCATAGGACCTGCAAGTGAGATAAGTTTGGATTATATATAAATGACATCAGCACAAATTAAACAAACAAGCATACATTTAGGCCTCTACACTGCCCTGTAAAAATTGTAAATTTGATTTCACACATGATTCTTTGCAAGTGTTGGAATATTGGCCAATTAGTCAAATAGCTTTATACCTGACGGTGGTGAAAATCTGAAAATATCTGTACTGTTAAAAAGGGACATGAATATTTAAGCTTGGCGGTATTCCAAGAGGATAAACATTGCCAATTTATTTTTTCATGATCGAATGTTAAGAGGTCAACATACTGTTTACAGCCAAGTTGATCAAATGTTTTAAAGTGATGAACAGATTCCTTAACATGACTTCCCAGATGAATTCTTTAGTAACTCTGTCAAGAGTGAACAAAATTGGGACTTTGGCCCATCCCCTAAGAGTTGGGTTATCTATCATATGTCAAAAGGGAAATATTTATGAAACTTGAATGAAAATGAAATGGAAATGACTTGAATGAGTCAATTCAAAACATTAGATTATTATAACAGTATAAGTTTAGTAATCAAACTTGATACATTAACTATATAAAAAAACATACAAAAACAAAAAAGATAAATTGTGTCGGTACTCGGTAGGTCATTCTAACCTAACTACCTAAGCTGAACCGTTTTGACTCATTACCCAATGTGCCTGACCCATTCATTTTGGAGCTAATGAGTTCAGATTCCCCTCCCCCTAAGCTTCGCTCTCTGTCTAAGGTGGCATAACTTTTGGAAATATTATATGTACTGCTATTTGTGCCTCTTATCATGAGATCAATTTGTCAAGATTATGTGATGCTTAGAACTTAAACATGTATACTTACCCCTGTCCCCATTCTGAAATAAAAGAAAATGCAAATGCTAGAAAACTAAAAGTTATGCATTCAACAGTGAATAATAAGAATGATGAATGAAGGGATGCACGAAAATTACCCATCCCGTAAGTGGCAATTACTTATTTACCCAAAAATGTATTGTTTTGGGTTATCTTTCATGGGTGAAAAGGGTAAAATTAAACAACTAAGATAAAAATGAGACAGAAATGACACAAACGGGTAAATCCAAAACATAGGATTACAAAAATTAATCATACTGATAATTAAATTGTATAAAAGCACAAAAAAAAAAAAAAGTTGTGTTGGCAGGCCAATCCAAAGCTGGTCATTTTGACTCATTAGTGATTACCCAACGTGCCTGTCCCATTCCTTTTGCAGCTAATGTATTCAGATTCCTCTCCCCCTAGGCTTCTCTCAAATAGCATAACTTTTGGAAATTTTACTTGTACTGTCGAGTACGAGTACTTGTACCTTTAGATATAAAGGTTGACTATCTAAGTACAGATTCACATTGTCTTCAGTGAATCCTACCTTAAAGTGTTGTATAATTCAACCGCTTATGGCAAAACTCTCAATCTTACACCTACTTGCAGCCTGGGGTCTAAGGCTATCCGGAGTGAGGCGGTTTCTAAATTCTTTAACTCACATTTCTCTAAAAGAAATAAAGCTTTACTTGTTGTTCAGATTAAAAAATTTGTGCAGTTCAGTGCCCGCCTGTCCGGTCAGTTTACAGCATGGTAAAAACATTTTTTTATGGACACATCATATCAACATCAGCTGTTTATATCATTTACTTGTCTTTCATGACTGATGACTATATGTTGTCTCAATTCTGATGAAAACTAAATTCAAACTACGTACATATGAAAAAGTTGTAACCCATGAAATTTCAGAAGATTTGTACAGTGAAAAGTCAGTAAATAACCCACAACCATGTTATTATATTTGGCAGTTATATTAAGCCATTTTAATCTTTCACTTAGATCCATTAGTTAAGATAATCTTTTAGCAATGAACATATTCAACAAATATAAGATATTTCAATATGACATAACGATGAAGAATGAAGGGATGCAAGAAAATTACCACGTCCAGGAAGAACTATGTCCAAAAACTCCGATTCTGGCATTGCTTTCTGTGCCTCGATACACTTGTTGTGGTCATGCAAAAACTTCTCTTCTAGAATACTGAACTCCTCCTTGGGTAAATTCTTTTTCCGAGTTGATGCTTCTTGATTAATCTTCGGTCTATTTGTAATATCACCAAGTACTTTACGGCTTTTTAACCCTGATCCACCTTTTCCTAAAGTCAACTTAGACTTCTTTCTTATTTCAGTAGTCATCATTTCTGAAAAACAAAACCCAGCCTTTATTCAATACGAAGATACGTCAAAAGAAAAAGATAATACTGTTTGGCACATATTCTAAAGAGCTTAAATACAAACGGGTGAGGAGGGTACGCAGCAGCCCAAATGGGGGTATCCCTGTGAACGTTTCCAATCCCTTTTCCCTGGCCACCCCCAAAATGTTTACCTACCTCGTGTGAGGAGATCAGGACGCCTAACGACTAGGGCACCCAGCTTAAATACCATAAATAAATATAACATATGTACTGTAAATAATAGGAGAAAATGAAAGAAATTAGAAGGCGATAGGATGAAAAAGAATAGAAAGAAATAATACTGTTTGGAATGATGTTTGAATTCTCATTTTGATTGACGAGGCGTTGTCGAGCGAGAGGAGTTGACATTGTTTCTCACTATACTGTGAAATCCAAGATACTGATTCTGCAACACAATTAGTAACAGATTTTATACATATATATATATAACTTACTTCGATATCACTGAATTAAAACAAGATTTAATATAAAATAAAATAAAAAATTACAAAAAGAATTACCTTTATATTAGTAGAAAGAAAGAGTGTATTGATGTACGATTTCTTAAAACCAACCACCAGATTATACAAATAAAATATTAAACAATCAATTTAACAAAGCCCGATTTCCTTACTTCTTTATTATTATGAAAAATTATTAGAGATGATGATGATGATCTATGAATGAACCTTTACTCTTTTATTAATATAATATAATATATATATTTCCTGCACAAACAATTGCCGCCTCGGAGAAATTTCAAATGTTATTTTTGACGGTTTGAGGCTTTGGGCTACCCGTTTTACAACGGCCCAATACCCATTTATTCAATCTAACTGCTCATAGATTTTTTTTGAGAGAACATCATATATACCCTTGATAAACATCAAAATATCATATTTACCCAACTTAAGTTCATAATATTATTTATACCCACATTAAACTTAAAATATATCATATATATCCAAATAATAATTTCAACAATTAATAATATTTTATAAGTCATAATAATAATTAACTAATCTAC
>JAOEHQ010003212.1:0-18560 GCA_025447715.1 Asclepias incarnata
ACGTGGCTAGCCTCATTGATTGACATATACTACTAATGACATAAGCAAGACTTCTCCTCTAGTAGGATAGAAGATATCAGATCGGGTCGGGTGGATGTTCATCGGATCGGATTACCATTGCCATCCCTAATCATGTCCTTAAAAAAACCACAAGACAGAAAATTACAATCCCAAATTCCCAATACTTCATTTTATAAAACATTCCAAATCACCCCCTCCCTTCCAAAAATGGCACAACAAATTTGATACCCTGCTTTACATCATCAGAATAAGAAAAAATTCACCATTATCACACCTGCAGATCAAATCAATGATCAGATCTTAATTAACTATTTAACTTCCGATTAACACATAAATTTCAGTTGATCATCTCCCTCAGATCTCAATTCTATTCTTATGAACTTCTATATCCATACATAGTTATATATATATACATACATATATACGTATAGTAATAGTAATTATTGTTATACATATAGATATATATATAGTAAGAGGTGATTCTGGATCTGATTGAGTTATCGCGTGGTTTCCAAACGGATTACCCAATCATGAATCCTTTTTCGTCTGGCACACGTTTAAGGTTAGCCGCTGTTTAACTTGTATATATATATATATATATGTATATATATATATTGACCTAATTTTTGTATATATATGAATTTTGAAATTGAATGTTAGTGAGTGATTGTTTTTACTGACTGGAGTTTAAGATGCTAAATTATGATACATCATGAACTGTTGTGATAGATAATGTGTTTCATAAATTATAGGAATGTTTTAAGATGCTAATTTATCATTCGTAATGAAGAAGATAGTGAATAGATAGTGGCGTACCGATGGCCGAAGTAGGAAGTTTGTCCGTAAAACGTAGTATGAATGAATTAAGATATGAGATTATTTTTAACGGAAGGGAGTTTACGGAATTAAATACTAATGAGATGATATAGTGTTTAATGGAAGGCTTTAGAACAACCCAAATGAACTAAGTAGGAAGGATGTTGATAATCAACGGCTAAGGGATCTCGTCGGGATCACAGTTTATGGTCAAATGTTTTTTTTGGATGGATTGTTATGGATGTGAAAAATGAAATGGGTGGTGGTAATGGAACTAATCTTTATCTGGAACGGAACTTAATTGAGACGTTCAATGTAGGAAAATATAGAGGAAGAACTTGCATACCTATGAGGTGCAAAACATTTCTAGGAGCCGCCCTGGCTTTCATAGAAGGAGATTTGCCTGGTTGAGCGCTCTGCATAAACCCTGTTGATTAGTGACTTACCAAAGGTGGAGTTGGTAACAAGTTGGCTTGGCGTGACTCGTGAGTTTGGGTAACAAGTTGGCATAGACATGAAAGATTTTGTTTTTATATCTTCATAGTTCATACTTAATCTATGTAGTTAAGGACCGAAATTTGATATTTTGGAAATTTCGGTGGTATTTCGGTAATTTTAATATTATGCAACATCTATATATATAATAATTAATGCTTAATATACTTAATACAAATATCAAAAGTCAAGCTTAAAGTGTCAATATTTGATAGATTAGTGATAATACTTGTAAAAATTAGTGTTTAGTATGTTGTGTTTAAGTTTGGAACAAAAAAAAAAAACTGGAAAACCAAAATCCCACCGAAATTTGGACCGAAATCAGTGGGATTTCAGAATTTGGACCGAAATATCACCGAAAATTTCGGAAAACGAAATTAGGAAAGAAATTTGGACCGAAATCCCACCAAATGACCGAAAACCGAAATCCCACTGGGATCCCACCGAAATTGACTAAATAGTACTTAATTTAGTATTTACAACATTAATTTAGATATGGAATTGGTTGTGACCTGCGCCATCAATATTTTGATGCCCTTCTTCTCTAAAAGCAATATGATTTACCTATTATCCCAAATCTAGACTACTATCTTAGACTACAAATTATTTTTGTCAAGGGAGGACATACCAGAGATACTGGCAGTGTGGAGATGTATTGCAAGTCTAAAACATTGATGCCAATAACTTATATAGTAGTAATAAACAGGGCAGGTGTCCTGATAGGATTGGATGAATAGATTATTGATGAGATATAAACAGCAGGCTATATTTTTTTAAGGAAACTGTTAAGGTAGATGCCATGGGATGAGGAAATTCAGATGATGCTGTCTCAAACTTATAAAGATCTATTTGTGTGTTGTAGTAAGTCATATACACATTCCCGTTGAAAATGCTATAAGAACTTCTTACTAGAGGTGTTCAAGTTAAGGAGGCTGAATTTTGTAAGGCTTTGCATTGTAGCACAAACAAAGTTGGTAGGCAGGAGATGGTGTTTCAAAAAGCAAGGAACAATGTTGTGATTAGTTTTGTCTACACCATACCCCAGAAACAGGTATAAATGCTACAAATATAGGTAAAGCCGTAAAGGTTTCTATGGGTCATGAATGTCTTATTTTTATTCTTTAGTATTTGGATAGATGGCTAATCCCTTGAGATTTGGTTTCAAAGAAAACATTGGTGATATTTGGATGCCAAAGAACGTGGCCTATTGGTGTCATAGCAGGAATTTCGTTACAACTATTGTCTAGGTCATTCAAGCATGGACTTTTGGCTGGGTTCTGCTGAAAAGGGAGTCAAGATGTTTGTCAAAAGTGGATCTGAATTTCTTATGGACTTATGGTGTTGATTTCCTGGGTTTATTCTGGTTTGCATGTGAAATCTTGCTTACACATTTTCCCATGAAGATTTTCTTAACATAATTGATGCATTGGTGGATGTGATGCTACTGTAGGACAACCTATAGAGAGAAATGAAAGTGAATTAGTATAATTGTAATCAATGCATCGTGCTAATTTTGTTCATAAATCACCTTTGATTCTTTTCCAATAAAGAGATAGCTGACTATTTTAAATATTCTTTCTCATGTTTGTCAAATTGTCTTGCATTTAGGTGTTTGTACATGAAAGTTCTTCATTTTTTTTTATTCTGTTCTGTTTGCATTTGCTTTTGAGTTATATTTACCAGTTGGTGTATACGCGTTTCTTCTTAGTTCATACAAGATTATAGCATAAAGATGGGACTTATTCCAGCCAAATATAAATCTTTCTTTACTTGTCTCCAATAGTTTTGCAAGCTGTCTCATTTAAGAGACAATGGTTATCTTGTGACATAAGGTTTATTGTTCTTTGCAGGGACATGATTCGGGCAATACGTGCCTGTAAAACTGCAGCAGAGGAGCGTGCTGTTGTTAGAAAGGAGTCTGCTTCTATTCGTGCAGCAGTTAGCGACAATGACAATGATTATAGACACCGTAATTTGGCAAAGCTCATGTTCATCCACATGCTAGGGTATCCCACCCATTTTGGTCAAATGGAATGCCTCAAGTTAATTGCAGCTCCTGGCTTTCCAGAGAAGAGAATAGGATATCTTGGGCTTATGTTGCTTCTCGATGAAAGACAAGAAGTTCTGATGCTAGTTACCAATTCATTAAAGCAGTACGAGCATACCTTTTCCATTTCTTCTTCATTTTGACCATATTATCTATGAATGGGTTGATTTGGATTATGGTTTATTCTGACGAGTCAAATGAAATATTCTAGATAAAAATGTAGCTGGTCAAATGGGTCAAATAAGTTAGAAGTGGCCTCAAGTGTATAATTAGTGCTTATAGCCTTCTAAATCGTTCATCTTTACAAAAGACGATTACTATTGTAGTAACATAGTTTTTTTTAATAATATATATTTAACACATCTGTTTATAAAAAATGGTTATGGGCTATTGCAACCTGACCTATTCCGATCCGTAGTAAAACAACCCGCTGGCTGCCATATTTGACATGTTATCCAACCTGACTGATCCGACCTTTTTTGCCAACTGGCCCATCTCAGCATCTCGTATGTTATGTTTTGGCAACATGAGTGTTCATCTTCTAGGCTTGGCATTGTGTTGTCTAAAAGGGATTTCCAGTGATAAATAATCTGCTGTCATTTGCAGAGATCTTAATCATACCAACCAGTATATTGTGGGGCTGGCTCTTTGTGCTTTGGGAAATATATGTTCTGCTGAAATGGCACGTGATCTGGCACCTGAAGTCGAAAGGCTACTGCAGTTTCGAGATCCAAATATTCGGAAGAAAGTAAGTTACTGAAAGTATTCTTCTGGCTGCACAGCCAAGGGCATCTAGTGGGTCTATATCGTATCCCATACTCAAAAAATTTGCTCTGAGTATCTTGTCTGTGATTTTAGTACTAAAATTCTGTTTGTCTGATGCTTATTTTGTTGATCACATCGCAACATTTTACTTTCCAAATAGCTTAATTAAACTGTTATAGCTAGACGGACATGAGCAATGCCTCTTAATAAGAAGTAAGAACACAATAAACATTGCAGACCAAATTTAGTTTGACAAAGATTTAGTGTCAGTTATTAGTTGGTGAACTAGTGAATTTGGCTTGAAAGCTTCCTAAAGAACATTGTAGAATTTTGGGGGCAATCCAAAAGGGGAATGTTGCATTATCTGGGAATGAGTGAGTCAACGAAATTGATAAACTACTCACATTAGATACACGTTGTCAACTTTAGGTAAGGCATGACATGACAACTTTATTGTAAGGTTTGTAGTCAAAATACAATATCAGGGGTTAGAATGTGATTTATAAGGGGCCTGATTACATCTTTAGACTTCATGCTGTATGTGAATTTTGTTACTTGATCACATCAGACAAGGGGCCTGATCTGTTGAGAAGCTATTTAGCTTTGATCTTATTATATCATTTTATTTGTTGCATTTGATCATATTTGATAATTAGTATACCCTTTATCTGGAAGTGCTTGTGACTGTTATCACCTTGTATTATACCTTGTTCTAGCAATTTTTACTGATCTAAATTTGAGGTATATTTGAAGAGAAGCTATCAGAATCTTGTGGTGTACAATGCTTGGACTTTGACAGTTTGACTGATGCATTTGATCTACATCTTTTTTCATGTTAGGTTCAACTTTATATAATGTCAATTTAGACACCGTTAAGCATCATACTTATATATGTCTTCACACTGTACAGGCGGCATTATGCTCTATAAGGATTATAAAAAAAGTCCCCGACCTTGCAGAGAATTTTGTAAATCCTGTTGCTTCCTTACTCAAAGAAAAGCATCATGGAGTTCTTTTAACTGCGATCCAGCTTTGTGCAGATCTGTGTATAATCAGTGAAGAGGCCCTTGAATATTTCAGGAAGGTATATTGATCTTGTTTCTTTGACATTTACACCGAAGTACGTGGACGAAAAGAGGTCTATATGTACCACACCTATCTTGAATACAATAATTAGTTATACCTGGTAGAGGTGACATTTTTGGCTTATTTACGTACAAATTGATCGATTTGGGATATGCTTTGTCTAATGGGTTAACATTAGAAATTTAACTTCAAAGGAAACTGGTTAAATGGGCTGAAAGCCATTCAAATTTGTATTCAAATAGTATCTATAAATGGTAGTCAAATGCAATAAACTTCTTCAATGCTTTATCCAAATAAGGTTAAGCTAATTATTGTAACAATCTTGTTTTTATAAATTTATTTAACAGATTAGTTATTTTGATAGTTCAAAAATATCTAAAATGTGTTTGTGACTTGTTACGACCCTCTCTTTTGATACGTCGCCCCTTCATCTGTTTTGGCACCTGTACTACCTGGAATTCAGGAATTAAGCATGCAACATTATTAATGGCAAGAAATAAATGTCTTTGGGTAAGAGTTTGAGTTCAACCACAATGACATAAATTTAACATTATACTAACATATTGGAAAACATGGTAGAAAAAGCATGATGTATACCTTCGCTAAGTTCATTATGCTACTTAACTCTTATTTCTTCGTCAAGCTGATTTGATATTTTCCAGAGAAGTGACAGTAATAAAATGTAGTATATGAGAAAGGAAACAGAAAGACCTAAACTTAGCACCAAAAAGACTAGCAAGTTCATTAATAGTAACTTCATCTTCGACTAGAAGTAATATGGTATTAAAAATTCAAGAAATAGGGGTCCGAGGGCCACAATGAAGATATATTTTTTTTATCTGATAGTTCTACTAATAACATAGTGAACGAAGAAAAATTTAATGCAGTCAATCTCATGTACTGAGAAAAACGTGGTGAGATGCAATTTCCCTGAATTATTCTTTTGAGTGCTCTTGGACATGTATGTTTTTATGTCTTAGATGAGACTTTTCTTTCTTTCTGTTTTCATCTAGAAATGCACGGAAGGGTTGGTAAAAGTTCTGAAAGATGCTGTGAACAGTCCATATGCTCCCGAATATGACATTGCTGGGATTGCAGACCCTTTTCTTCAAATAAGATTGCTGCGTATTTTACGCATCTTGGGCCATGGAGATGCTGATGCTAGTGATTTCATGAATGATGTGCTTGCTCAGGTCAGCTTTTCTCTTTTATGTGATATCTTGATAAGTATATAAAATTTATGTAGAGTTGTTCATGAGACCAAACCGGACTGGAGCTGGAGGTGGAAATTAAGAATGATTGAATAAAAATGGTACTGATGCAAACCGTCTGGTAGTTATCTTGCTCCTGTTTGTTACTGGTTTGGTCCCAGATAGGATCTTAAACCGAATACAAACTTGTGCCTTTTACATTTTAAAATAGAAATAAATTACGACATTGTCTTAAGATTGAAAAATGAAAATTTCTAGAAAAACCAGTCCGATTCTTGTTTTGGAGCATCCTGAAGTACCGGACCTATAACTGATTTTTGAATATAGTTCGAACCAGGAACCAAACAGGTTATAGTCAGGATGGTTTGTTGTGGTTTCGTTTGTCATTATGGACCGATATTTCGCACCCTAGTTCGTAGTCATCTATCTTTAAGTATGGCTCAATCATTGCTAACTTTTATCTTCGCTAGAGAAAGTTGTGCTCGTATGTCACATCATTAAAGTGCTGTCAGTTAGTAGTATTCATGGCTTTTAAGTTTGCTTTGGATATTCAATAGGCTATAGGGCATCATGAAATGCACAGTTCTCAAATGGTGTCTTGACTTCTTACACTGCAACTCTTGCTTGACTTCCCTGTCTAGGTGGCAACAAAAACCGAGTCAAACAAAAATGCAGGAAATGCCATCCTTTACGAATGTGTAGAAACTATTATGAGCATTGAAGATAGTGGTGGATTGCGCGTTCTTGCAATCAATATTTTGGGTCGGTTCTTGTCCAACCGTGACAACAATATCAGGTGAAGTGTCTCCTCTATGGTAGTAAATGTTAACTATTCGTTTAGAATATGGACAGCTTAAAGTACCATGCATTTATATGCTCTTTTGATTACACGGGACATTTGATGTAGATAGTTTACTTTTTTGGTTGTATTTAAAGTTGTATGAGTGATTACTATATGATGTACGCATTATCTACCTTTTGGATCCGAGAACTACAGTTTGAAATACTTAAATAGTTAAGTATAGTGTTAGTTACACGGATGGTCCCAGTGGTTTGCACGAAATTACGCCGTTCGTCCCTAACGTTTGCAACTTTTCACGCCTGTAGTCCCTAGTGCTAACTTCTCTTAAAATGTACGTTAAGAGAGGGATGAATGACATACCATACGGACTAGGGTGTGGAGAGTTGCAGATGTTAGGGACGGTCCGTGTAATTTTGAAAAGATAGGGACAGTTTGTGCAATATTAAAAAGATAGGGACAAACGGTGTAATTTCATGCAAACCACAGGGACCATTTGTGTATTTAACGCTGAAGTATATGAATATCTAGCCCTTTGTGTTAACTTAGTAAAAAGTGTTAGGAACAATTGCGAAACGGAAGTAATAACAAGATAAATAAAGAACACGAGAATATAACGTGGTATCTCACACAATGTGTGTGAACTAATCCATGGATGCAACTAGGGATTTTATTAATGCTCAGTACAACGAATTACAATGCATAGGCTAGGATATAAATAGCAAACAGATTAGGGTTTGTGGAGTGGTGAACAAGAAAGGCCGAATGGGCCTCCTAATCAGCCTAAAACCGGCCAAAGGCCAAACAGCCCATAAGGACTTCAAAACCCAATAAAAAGGCCAATGTTCTACTTTGTATGTTCATGATACTAAGGTAGGAGTATTCATTAGGTCGAAAGCGGTCAGAATCTGACCTGAATTGAAAAGAGAAAATACAACATTAACAGAAGCGAAAACCGGACTGATCTAAATGGGATTCCGGTTGGGTTTCTGTTTGGAATCAGTTTGTCCCAAACCGGATTGTGAACCAAATGTAAACTTGGGATTTCTAATTTGATGAATAAAAATCTAAAGCGGTTTCAGTCTTTAGAAATATGTAAACAAAAAACGATTGGTTCAGTTCAGGTAGAACTCAGTTAAAATCTTCATATGTAGATCCATATTGCTGGCATCAGATCAGTCTGGTCTAGTCCTGGTTAGTTTCTCGGTTTTAAACTTCCATAAATTAAGGTGTGATATGTTGTTGACACAATAAATCTTCACTTGTGATCGTTCTCAGCATAAGTTTCCATGAGTGTTTGCATCTCTAGATATATTAGAATCTCTTTTTCAAATGGCAGATATGTTGCGTTAAACATGCTGATGAGAGCAATATCAATAGACGGTCAAGCAGTACAGAGACATCGTGCAACAATTTTAGAGTGTGTGAAGGTAATCTTTTCGTTTAGACATTTAAAAATATAAAAGTACTCTGTAAGAGTTTGTATATACATTACTACACCAGCATCTTAGAAAGTGGTCTTTTATTTCAGGATTCAGATGCTTCAATTCGTAAAAGAGCTCTTGAACTTGTGTATCTTCTGGTGAACGAGAGCAATGTAAAACCTTTGACCAAGGAGTTAATTGATTATCTGGAAGTAAGTGACCCGGACTTCAAAGGAGATCTTACTGCCAAAATTTGCTCCATTGTGGAAAAGTAAGTGAAGGGTTTAATTTCTAATAACTGGTAATTGTCTTGTTTGTTTGTTGTAAAAATTTTACCAAAATACATTAAATTTAATCATTCACTTGGCAGCCTTGCCCCTGGGTAATCACAGCCCCTCACTCCCAAGAAATGATCTCTGAATGTGACATTTAAAGTCCATCCACCTCCATTTTTTGCTCATCAAACGGAAATCTCATTGATGATTGATTATAATTAATTAGTTTTGACGTGGCTATGAGGAATCATTTTTTGTTTTGACACGTGATTGATGAAACTTGAGATCTTATGCATACTAATATTAATCTTTGTTCCTCTAGGCTTTCCCCGGATAAAATGTGGTATATTGATCAGATGCTCAAAGTTCTTTGTGAGGTATGCGTTTTTGTAGGTGGTTTTAGTAAACTGTTTTTTTTGTTCTGACTGGCATTGAACACTTGATGTGTTAAATGGGGGGAACTGGGCGGGACAAGCTGGGTAATATATCTGATTTATAAAATTTGTATTATTTTAATAAAGATTTAGTTTGTAGATAAAAGGAGTTAAGAGGTTTTATGTATTATAGAAACTTTGCATGACTTTCAACTCTTTTGCATCTTAGCTACTTTTTTAGTTTTACCTGTTTGAACCATTGAAGATGAATATCCCAAATCAGCCCATTCATTATGTAAATATGGTGAAATTGTTACCTCCAGTGTCTATCAAGTTTGCTTATGATATTCTCTCAACTATAGGCTTTTTCAAAACTATAATCTTTCTTTTGAAGCAAATATGGCCCGTGATTCATGCACCTCAAAAATTTCATGCCACCTATGTTGGATATTTCTTCAATCACCTCTTTAATGTATGTCTAGGTTGGAAATAATTTTAGATTTGGTTAATCAAATACTAAAATCTTGTGCTAATGCTTAACAGGCTGGAAATTATGTTAAGGATGAAGTATGGCATGCTCTAATTGTTGTGATAACCAATGCATCTAACCTCCATGGATATACAGTAAGGTCGCTCTACAGAGCAATCCAAACATCAGGTGACCAGGTACCATAACTCCCTTTTGACGAGCTTAGTTATTTGGCCTTGTTTTATCTGCTGATGGAAAGTTTTTGTCCTGCGCATGTTATTGATCTATACTATCTGCCTTGTATCAAACAGGAAGCAGTTGTTATGGTAGCAGTATGGTGCATTGGAGAGTACAGTGATTTGTTGGTAAACAATAGTGGAATGCTTGATATAGAGGAACCTATAACTGTGAGTTGACTTCTTTGTAATTGAGTTATAGCTACTTTTTAAAATTTTCGTATGTTCTATAAT
The DNA here is from genome assembly GCA_025447715.1 of Asclepias incarnata. NCBI lineage: Eukaryota > Viridiplantae > Streptophyta > Magnoliopsida > Gentianales > Apocynaceae > Asclepias > Asclepias incarnata. The sequence continues at coordinate 10,253 of JAOEHQ010003212.1, forward strand.
CTATGTCATGAAACTATGGAAGTTGCGTTGACATACATATCAACAAGTGGTGGCAAAATGGGTAGGTCAGGCGAGCTGGGCAACAGGTTAAAAGAGGTTCGGGTTTAAACAGGTTCTCTATAGTTCGGGTCAAAATGGGTTGGGCCATCCTACGGAAATGTTTTTTTAACAATAATAATCTAGACTCTTTATAATAAAGTAATTAAGAAGGGTGATGATCCGTACACCACCAAATATGCTTTAAGGTGTTGTACAGGACAACCATGTTATCCATGTTTGGTGGTGTACGGCTAAAAAGTAGTGGTGTACATATCACCAACCAATTAAGAAGGTTCTATGCATTTAAGTATATTTCAGATGACTCTTAATGTTGATATAATTTTAGTGTAATTTTAGTGTATGAACTATAGATATATTGGTTGCTTTGTTTTAGCTTGTTAACACATATATGGCTTGTCATATATGTGAATAAATGTGACATTTCAGTCACATTACTTGTATTTAATTTTCGGTTGGAGTTATAATACTTTACCGGGGTAACCCTTTACCCAAAAAAATAATGTTGATATAATTGTACAGACTCCAAACCTGTATTACACCCATAACAGGCAATCTAACATTTCTGTAGCTGTTGGAAAGGGCCTCTTATTTGTTTTTGCCATCATATATCATATATTTGTCTAATGGTCCTGCTTTTCTCCAAATTTACTGTTTAACTTTTGTTATGCATAGGTAACAGAAAACGATGCAGTGGATGCTATTGAGGTTGCTATCAAGCGCCATACATCTGATCTTACTATCAGGGCGATGTCCTTGATTGCTTTGCTGAAGCTGTCTTCACGTTTCCCTTTGTGTTCACAGTAAGTCTTTTTTATTATTTATGTAACAACTAGATATGTCACCCGGGCGTATTCCCTGGGTGACATAATGTTTATTGTATGTGATAATATGTAAAATTTATGAAGTGTTCTCACAAACATTATGCAGCCAGCTGACTTGACATTCACCTCTTTAACACTCCTTACATGAAAATCCCCGCTCACAGTGCACTGGCTCACAAACGGCTTGTACTTTTGAGGGTGATCGAATCTTCTTACCAAAAACCAACCAAAAACCACAAATGAATAATTATATAAATTGGCAAAATCAATAAAAAATTCTTCGTTTAGTTTAAATTTCATTCAAACAAAATGACACACCCACTCTGTACCAATTTGACTCCAAAATGAAAGAAACACGAAAAAAATAGTGTACAATTGTACGAATATGCAATAAACTATATTATGCTCAAAACACATGTTATTTATTTTTAGAACAGTGACTGTTTAGGTGTTTGAATATTTAAAACTAAAAATATTAATTATAATGATAATACGTAAAGGAAGTTTTTTAAGATGTCAATTAAATCCCATTAATAGTTGATAGCTGTGAGAAGTTGGAACACTTAAATTAATAACAAAAGCTGCAAAAATGAAAGGAAAAAGAAAAAATAATAGTTAATTAGTAATAATCTTAAAAGGTTAAATAATCATGCATATAAATAAAGAAATAGGAAAACAGGAAAGGAAGGAAGAAATTAAAATATTGATTCAATGGTATTTTAAAAGGTAATTGTAAATAAATGAAAATTTACTTTTAATATTATCAAAATCTTATTGTTCCTCCTCGCTATCCGATTCCCATGAAACATAACAAATAAATTTGAGATTTACTAATTTTGAAACCTGCATAAAACAAATACAGTAATGTTAGATTCAAAGTGAAAATCAAAAGAAAAAAAAAAGCAATTCAGTCCAACAAAATAGAAAGAAAGTTGAAATCCGACTAAATGAAACTCAAGCAATTAGAAAAGTGAACAAAGTAATGCAAGTAAAGTAGAAAACCCCCAAATAATGACAAAATCTAATCTTGGTGCATACATACATTTATATCTTAATCACTAATAAAATGGAAGACATATATGCAAGGAAAATAAGAATATGGATAGTCCCGTTCAAAGAAAAATAAAAATAAAAAATGAATGCTGGATATACTTGGTGTTAACAAACCTCAAGTTGACACATACATACGTATTCGAATTGGAAAGAAATAACACGTGGTAAAGAAGTTGCCTGGAATTCCCTTAGTTGTCTTTAGAGTTTGTGATAGTTACACTATATGCCATGGCACGCAAAATGACGAACGGTTTATATATATAATCTTAGAATATGTTTCAGGTGCTCAGCTTCAATACAAACATTAGGGACTGGGTCCGAAATTGATGGTTTTGTTAAAACCCTATTTTCAATTCTTGCTATATTTAAGAATGTGACGTGAATGTCCTTTATCTTCTGCGATTAAGCTTTGTTACTTTCTGATGTTTATACATGGTTGGTAATTTCATTGATGTAACATATCGGGGACCTATGAAAAATGCTGATATCATAGTTATTATTTCCAGGAGGATAAAAGACATTGTCACTCAATCTAAAGGAAGCGTATTGCTTGAACTGCAGCAAAGATCAATAGAGTTTGATTCCATAATTGTGAAGCATCAAAATCTAAGGTATGGGATCACCTTTACATTTGTGTATTTGAAAATGGCTAACTGCATAAAAAGGTAATCAACATTTTTTTTGACCAGAAAAAACCATTTAACGTTCCAAAATTTTAATAGGAAAATACCTGAACTTAAATTTGAATTTGAGGAAATATACACAGCATTGCTGACCATGTTTGACTTTTTTCTGATGTGGTGCTGACATGTCAGTAGTTTTGACCAACATGACTTCTCTTTTTCTGATGTGGCAGGTTCCACTGACACACGGCCCATGGGTGAACTAGAAGGTTCCCTATAATCAAACATTTTAAAACTTTCTTTTTTTAGACTTAAAGAGTTGGTTACTTAAAGTAGAAATTTTACCAAGCTGATTACCTTTTGTATTCATCTCACCTTTTGAATACCCTTATTAGAATTTAATGGGATTTGTAGCTTATCTTTCTACAATGCTGCTGGATTTGAAGGTCTACGCTGGTTGAGAGGATGCCAGTTCTTGATGAAGCCACTTACAGCGGAAGGAGGACTGGTTCTCTGTCAGCAACTGTTTCAACCTCACAGGGGAATGCACTACAGCTTCCAAATGGAGTTTCCAAAACAGTTGATACCCCTCTACTAGACTTGCTTGATCTAAGTGGTGATGAACCTGCACCACCCAACTCTTCCGGTGGCAATTTTCTTCAGGACCTTCTTGGTGGGGATATCATGTCATCTTTATCACAATCAGGTTAAATTCATTACTTGAGAAGCTTCTTTTGGCTTGTTGAAATCATTCACTTTTCAGCTGAAAATTTTGTATAGCAACATTAAGGGGGGTTAGAGTGCCTCCCCACTCTCTCCCCACTTTTCCTATCTCTCCCCACCCTCTCCACACTTACATGGATTGCTTCACCACCCCCTCCCCACTCTCTCCAAAGGGAAAAAGTTTTTTTTTTTTTTTTTTTTGGAAGCATCTCAACGGTCAAAAAGGTGGGGAGCAAACACGGGACCGCAGTCCCCAAAACTCTCTCCACTTATGCGGTCCCCAACAGTGGGGGCGGTGTTCCCCTGGGGAGAGAGTGGGTTGGCTTGGTCCCCAGGGAACTCTGAGTAGCCTAAAGGTGATAAGATGGGCTGGTCAGGTTGGTTGGTTAAAGGCTTGCTGAGATGGTCACTAGTACAATTCAACAGGGGATGGATTGGGCTTGTCAACTCTCAAACAACTCCTTTTCATTTTTGCATATTCATTAATGGTTTTTATTATGTTTACAAAATCAATATCATTTCAATAATACCAAATCTTTGCATAATTAAAAGGGTTAATTATAGTTTATTCCTCAAATTTCAAATTCTTTGTGTTTTAACCCTATATGTATTTTTCTCATGATTTGATCCTTTAAACCATTAAAGTTTTCAAAGTTAGAGGATTAAGCTAGATAACTCAAAGGGATAAAACCATTTCAAAAACCAAACTTTAAGGATTTAAGTGTCTATGTTCAAGTATAAACATCGGATAACTTCTTAAGGGGTTATACCAAACTTAGAGGATTTAATCATGAGAAAAAAACTTAAAAGTTAAAAACACCAAAAGAATGAAACTTAGTATTAAACCATTATTGACCCTATAAAAAATATATGTAGGAGGTTGTTTGCATTAAAATTGGTCTTTCTTAGACTTTCGTCATGTTCTTCATTTTTGCCCCTTTCCTCTTTTAGCTTAGTTTTATTTTTATTTGATCCATCTGACATTTTGAGATAAAAACATAACCCAAATCAACTCTTTCATAAGTAAATGGATTCAAATTGCATTGATTAAAGATATCCTACCCCTGCATATCTGTGGAATTGGGTGGTGTTGTTTCACGAAAGATATTGCCTTTCATGTGATATGATTAGATATCAGCTAGAGCGGACCTTAGAATTTATGCTCCTTATTGCTTTAATAGATGTGCTATGTAATCTTTATCTTATTTGGTGAATTTGGTTAGAAGTGGATAAGTAGGCTGTTTCAGCTTGAAACGGGTCGGATTAGACTGGGGCAACCCTCCAGCACTTCCTATTTTTTCCAGATCTTGTAAATAATTAATGTCTTGAATATGATTATAACTATATTATCAAAATATTAACAAAATTTCTTCTATCTAAAAGGATTTAGGACGTTGTAGACATTTGAATTCATGCTAGGCAGCTTTTGACCCATATCAAACAGTTGATCTGTTTCCTTTTTACCTGTTACGACACAAACATAATTTGAGTCAATCCGTTTTGAAATATATGGGTTGAAATTTTCACCTTTGTTTTAGTTACTAGCCATTCATGCGTTAATTGTTTTGCAGTGTGACCTGACCTTTAAACCAGGCGACGGTCTAACTGGTCGGATTGGCTGACTAAAACTGTGAATATGTTTCCTTATCTCATGATGTTTAATTACCTAGTCGCTAGCGCTCTTATCTGCTATCTTTACTTTAATCATTTCAGGGACAACACAGCCACAGAAAAGTGGCACAGATGTTCTGCTGGATCTATTGTCAACTGGGTCACCACCTCCGACTCAAAATGGCACATCTACAACTGATATATTATCCATAGGTCAAGATAATAAAACTTCAGTCAGTGCATTAGATAGTCTCTCATCGCCTATGGTTCAATCAGAAAAAAAGTCACCTGCATCAGGAGGTTCCCCTATTATGGATCTGCTAGATGGATTCGGTCCTAACCCCTCAGTGCCTAGTAAGTGTTAGTTGATGGTTTCTTAGGGATGCAAAAGAGACTAGCCAAACTCGATTTTGCCACCTTGTCTAAGCTCGAGCCTCTATTGGATAGCTCGACTAGCCATCGTGATGCAAGCTCAAGCTTGGCCCCAGAAAGTTTGAGCTTTTGTCAACAACTTGAAAATAATAGAAAGAACAAACATGCTCAATTAACCAAACTCATTTTTGATCTCAGTTAAAAAGGTTGATATAGCACTTTGAACGAGTTCAAGCTTTAAATAACTCGATCAAACTTTGAGTTGCTGCAATAATATTGATTTGAGTCAATCTTATAAGTACGAACCGAGCTCTACGTTATATAATTTTGTTAAAAGCTCAATTCATTTGCAATCCTATATTTGACTCAAGTTGGGCAAGTGTAAATTACTTATTTATCCTTGAAGTCTTTTTAACCACTATTTCTATGAACAGAAAACAATGGCCCTACATATCCACCAGTAGTTGCATTTGAGAGCAGTTCGTTGAACTTGACTTTCTACTTTTCTAAGCAACTCGGAAGTCCACAGACAACCCTCATTGAGGCAAGTTTTATGAACAAGTCTTCTGAGGTCTACACGGATTTCATCTTCCAGGCAGCAGTGCCGAAGGTAAGTCTTCTATTCACCTTTTAGCTGGACCTTTCCCAAAGTTTGTTACATTCGTTAAGCGTACTCCTTCGGCCATGGAATTTGGTTGGCCATGTACTTTGGTAGTTGTTCGACTGCCGGTCAAATATGTAAATGTTCTTTCAATAATAATAAAACAAAATCTTGTAAATGAAAATCAATTCTGTCAAATTTGTAGTGATAAATAATTGTTAAGGAGACAATTCTGGGTTGAAACTTGGTGAAATTGGGAAAATTGTTGAAGGTACAATGATTGTTGCATGTCTTAAAATGTGTAGATCGGGCGGATTGTGTAACAAATCAAAATCGGCCTAATTTGGTACGGCGCCCAAAATATGTTGTCTAAAGATTTTAACTTCTTATGTAAGCTAGTTGGAATCACTGCCTCTAGTTACATGCATTTTGTGATGGAGGGGAAATCTTTATGCATCTTTGACCTGATTTTTCTATTTACAGTTCCTCCAGTTGCATTTAGAGCCTGCTAGCAGTAATACGCTTCCCGGAAGCGGCAATGGGTCAATAACACAGAAATTACAAGTTACCAACAATCAACACGGCAAGGTATTCACTTTTGGCTAATCTTCCTCTGCTTTCACACACCACATTTTATTGTTGTATTTCATTCCACTTAGAATACGTATTAAGTGATTTTCTTTTTTAGAACATCCTAGGTTATAGGCCTTTGTGGGTTCCATATATATTTATATATTTAAAATCCAATAATTGGGATCTGTCTAACAACCTAATTTCTTCTTACACTACACAAACGGCACCTGCAAAATTAAGTGTGTAAATTCCTAACAAATTAAGACTTCATTGACTCGTTCCATTTTAGCAGTGTCTTTAAATAGTTTACATTGGAGTTAACATATAACCCGAATCAACCCATATATTTGGTAAATGGGTTGAAATTCCACCTCTTTCAGTGAGCTACATAGCCATTTGGTTTACCAGGTAATCTTAGGGAATGGCTCACTTATTCATGTAACCAAAGACGATATGGCTCATTCACTCAGAAACAATAATAAAAAAAGACGATATGAAACATAGGAAATGATCTAGAGTATAATAATTTTCTGAAAGTCACTACTCTTTTCAACAGAAATCACTTGTCATGCGCATACGTATTAGCTACAAGTTGAATAACAAAGAAATGTTGGAGGAAGGACAAATCAGTAACTTCCCTCGCGATTTGTGAAGATGACAAATGAACTTTACACTTATGAAGGTGCGAGTGTTTGTAGCTATATAGTGCAATTTTTGGTTAAATTATATTGTTGTTACCCTTTTTTTGCTTCCTTCATATATCGGGTGTTCGATGGGGGCTGATGTAGCAGTTTGGAATATGGAGTTACGAAATTGAGCTTGGATAGCTCTCTTTTTTTCACTTGCCTTTTTGTATCATTTTGAACAAAAATCCGATATTTATTGTATGCAATTGTGAGAATCAAATTTTGCCATCATAGGCGGTAATCGGTATAGACAGGATGGTTATTCATTGAGAAAGGATTCATGAACAAAAATTGAGTTGTTCAGTGCATCATTTCTGCATTTGTCGCTCATATTTCAAAATGGAATCTGTATTGCATTGCGTTGTTTCAGTAATGTTTTGTATAGTGTTGTCTTCGTCTTTCTTGAAAAGTGCTTCATCTATTAAAAAAAAGTTGTGCACAAACTAATTTAATTTAACTTGCTTAAATATAATTGATTAGTTTTATCATACAAAAATAAGAAGAATATAATAGTTGTAAACGAAATAAACTCAAGGGCAACACTATACTTTAATTCAGAAATCATTTAATAGATAGAGATTAAAGACTAGCGGTATTTAGGCTTGTAAAAAAAAACCGAACCCCAAAAAAACCCTAACCGAACCCTGTCAAACCCGGGTTTGACCAAAACCGGTTCGGGTTTTGGAAAACCCGGCGGGTTGGAACTGGGTTGGGTTTTCGGGTTCGGGGATCGGGTTGAGACCGGGTAGAAATCGGGTTGGGTTCGGTTTTTGGTCAAAAAACCCAAAAAAAACCGGGTCAAAGCCCGGTCAAAGTTTTACCCAAAACCGGGTTCAAACCGGGTCGGGCTTCGGGTTCGGGTCGGGTTGGGTCAAACCCGTTTTTTACAAGCCTAGCGGTATTACAATCGCTACGACGCTACCTATCTTCATAGTTTGGGTGGTAGAAATTTTATGCTTTGTTAAGAGTAAGTATGTAAAGTTTGGAAGACTTGTGTAAAGCTTGGAAGACTTATTTAAAGATTAAAAAATTCTTTTACATATATGAATTTTAATTAAAATATTTCATTATATATAATATATATAAAAGGCAACTTGGAATGTGAGGGGGATTCACTATTCCTAAGGTTGCCGTTAAAATCATTACGAAAATCGTCCCTGTCGTTAAAATGGTCTCCGTTACCGT
>JAOEHQ010003223.1:0-18558 GCA_025447715.1 Asclepias incarnata
ATCCAACTCTTCTATTTATCGTAGACTAGTTTATTTTTCATTTTTATTTAATATAATTAACATATTTATTGTTGTAGCCATTTTCAAAGCCATCATACCTACAATCCTTTGTCATATTTATCGCCTTGCTGTTTTGGAGTAACAATTCCTTGGTCATAAGCCATCATGCCTAAAATCCATACACATAAAAATAAAAGAACACAAATATTATCCATACGAAAAAAAATAGATAGCAAGTATTAGTATATTAACCTTGAATATGTTTAATAAGTATCCATCATTGGTTGAGACAAAAGTTAACAATTGTTTAATTAAAAAATCATCAAGAAGTACCGTTTGTAATGCTATATATATATATATATATAATAATAATAATATTATATAATATTATAAATGACTTTCTGTAAGTACAATTCAAAATGGGATGTACGATGCCGATAATCTTACTAGCATTTTATGCTTGTTTTTACTTTTTGGTATTTTTGGTTGATATTAAAATAAATCGGTTATTTATATCTTTCCGTTCATGATTTTTTTTTTTATACCTTGTATTTGTTTATTCTTATTTATTTATTTATAAAAACAAATTAGGGGGATAAGTTGCATATTATTATTAGCTATAATATAGTTAAATTAAAATATATTATGAAAAGTAGATGTCTACGTATTTAAATTAAAATTATTGATTTAAAATATGATTATTTAATTATATTTATATTTCAAGTTTATATAAATAACAATATGATAATTATTAAATATTATTTTTTTTCTAAATAAATTAGAAATTTTAATTTTAAATGAATAATTTATATATTGGTTGATATTGTAGCAATATAAAAATAAAAGTTTAATTATATTAGATATATTTGTCTATTAATTAAATTATAATTTTAATTATCTATGGTATCAAATAAATAGAATCTACCAATTTAATAAAACAGGATTGAAGCACCCATGTGACATTTTATTTAAACGACACGAACCATGTTTTACTATCATGATTTTAGATTAGGCGATGCCATTACCAATATGAAAAGTAATATTAGATTTTAAACGACACGAACCATATTTCACTATTATAACTTTAGATTAGGTGATACCATTACCAATATCAAAAGTAATATTAGATTTTAAAACGATACGAACCATTTTTCACTATCATGATTTAGATTAGGTGATATCATTACAAATATCAAAAGTAATATTATATAGTTAATCCGTTGGTCGGAGAGGTATCAAGACTAGTTTATTAATATAGACTGGACACGTGTCAATAATGTGGCATGTGCCACGTATTGAAAAGAAATATTATAGAGGAAGATGTCAAACAAATAACGTACAAGTTAGAACTACAAAAACTCCAAAAAGTCACAAAACAACCACAATTGTCATCAACCAAACCAAACGAAAAACCAATCCAACCATGACAACAATTCCAACACAACACGACTCATATGATCGTCTAACACAACTAAAACAATTCGATGAATCAAAACTTGGTGTAAAAGGATTACTAGATTCTGGTGTTACAACAATTCCGTCATTCTTTCATCAACCTCCAGAAAATCTATCTGCCCTTAAACCAAAAAACACAAAGCCCAGAATAACTATTCCTGTTATAGACTTATCTAAAGATAGAACAACAGTTGTTGATGAAGTTAGACGATCAGCTTCAAATCTTGGGTTTTTTCAGATTGTTAATCATGGGATTTGTGTTGAAATGATTGATAAGTTGATTGATAGTATGAAGAGTTTTTTTGAGTCAAGTAGCGAGTATAAGATGAAGTTTTATCATAGGGAAGCTGGAAAAGGAGCTGCTTATTCTACTAACTTTGATTTGTATCAGTCTAAAGCTGCTAGTTGGAGGGATACTCTTCAGGTTTGATCATCAAATGTTTATTAGGCGGGCTAGGGGTTGTTTATTTGTTGGTGGGTTATAACTCGTGTCATATGCGTTAATTACTCATACTTTTTTTTTTCTTTTTTAAATAAAACATTTCAATTAATACATTTGTACATATAATACGGTCAAACTTTCATTTTGAATAACGTGTATTCATTGAAATTTTTACAATTAACGTAAATGTTAAATTTTATTTAGGGATGTTATTAACAAATCTCAAATAAAAGAAATGATTAGGTTTAAATCTATATTAGTGGTAGAAAATCATTTCCAAATATATTTCCTACATGAAAATTAATTATTTTATCTTTTGGTATGTATGTTATACGTACCTATAGGTTAGGAGGTGGGTGGGTAGCAATTTGTGTCGGGTTGATGGGTTGGTATCAAGGGTCAACGATGTATTTTAAGTGGGTATAGCTTATTTTGTATTTTGACAGGCAAAACATAGTTTGAACTTTAAAGGGTTTTGGCTTATTTTAAAGGAAAAATGTACTTATTACTAGCATAGTACCCGCGCGTTGCGACAGATACAATTTATAGGGTGTCAGATACCCGGGCGTTGATGGTTGTGGGGTTGGCGGTGGTGGTGGGGAATTTTTTGAGAGCATTTTGTGGTTCGTGTGTGTGTGTGTTTGTGAGAGAGATAGTGATAATAAATAAATTGGAGGGGTGAGAGCTGACAAATTAAAAGGAGGGTGGCTGTCAAAATAAAATAATGAAGGACAATTTCGTACATTCGAAAAATAGAGGGGGTTAGAATTTTTATAAAGGAGTAAAGATTAAGTCAGCCGAGTGTTCATTTTGAACATAAATTTTAAGGTGTCTGACGGGTAACTTATGATTTTGTAAGGGTGTGGGGTGGGCGGAAAAAACAAGCCATACCGATTTTTGGCATGCCAAAACACCGCCCCCTGCCATTTGGCAAGGATTGGCAACCAAACTCGGCATAGGTATGCCGACGGAGAGAGAAATCGACAAGCATTTAATAATGAGCATACATGAGTTGTACAATACAAGTTTTGAAGCTTAACCATTCCTTAGCATTTGGCAAGCATTTATTGCATCTTTCTTGCATGTTTCGTAGCCACCCCCATATTTTGGCGACTTTTGGCATAGGTGATATGGCATGGTGTGATTGGTTGTTGGAATGCCAAATTTTGGCATCTTGTCAACAACCCCCTTCACCCTAACGCCCCACTTTTTGTGTGAGTAAAAAAAAAGACAAGTGTATTTTTGAGTTTTTGCTTTTACTTTTGAGATTACTTGTAGGCAGATATGTTAAAACTTTGTATATCCTCCGGTATAGCCTAGTATTAGTATAGGCTTTATTTAACAAGAGTGTTTTCGGCCCTTAAAGCGCTTGAGACACCCATGTATATATGTTATATGTACGTAAAAATATGTACTTCCAAACACCCTTAGTAGACCGTTTTACTTAACAGTGTTGGAAAATTTAAACCTAACTGGGACAAGCTTACCCCATGTAACCTGAACAACCCAACCAGTTTAATTATTTAATGGTTTGGTGGATTAAATACGATGTAATCTAGTTGTAAACGGGTAGGTCTATTTTATAACCCGAACTCATTTAGATACAACCCTGATTCGTTTTTTTTCAAGTCGGGTTCGTATCCTATCTGGATTTGACATGCCTAGTTTTAGAGTACATTTGTACTTAATTTGATATAATTAGTTCGTGCTACTTGTTGCAAAGATGTGTATACATCTCACGAGTGTAGTCTCTTTTTGACAAACCTTAAAAAGATCTCACATTACCAAAAGCACAGTTTTAGTTAATTGTTTGAAATTGCGCCATATTTACAAATCTCTTATAATATATTTTCGTTTTGTTGGATATATTGCTCATACTGCCACACACATAATCGGATGTTTATGGATGTGCAGGTGAGAATGTCACCCATGGAGCCAGATTGGGAGGCAGTGCCAGAGATGTGTAGGGAGGCACTGAAAGATTGGGATAAGGCGGCGGTGGGGTTAGGAGAAGAGCTGATGTCGATTTTATGTGAAGGATTGGGAGTAAAGAGTGACAAGATAAAGGAGTTGACATGTTTGGAAGGAAGGGTATATGCATCCCATTACTACCCTAAGTGTCCACAGCCTGAGCTTACCGTGGGGCTAAATTCCCACTCTGACCCCGGGGTGTTGACCGTGCTTGTGCAGAATGAGATTGGCGGGTTGTTGCAGGTCAAATGTGGCGAAGACTGGGCTGATGTTGAGCCAACTCCTGGTGCCATTGTTATCAACATTGGTGATCTGCTTCAGGTACTTTAATGTTCTCTATGCAATGTCGACTCATTTACTTATGATTTATGAATAGGTGAGTTCTTTATGTTTCATCTCTAACGGGTCAAACAGTTATATTAAATGGGTTAAAATAAGTATGTTTTAAAGGGTTAACTACATCAATATATAACCAACTTTGGTCCATACAAAATTGTCCATTTTGATATGTTACCCAAGCTGACTAACCCGCCCATTTCGCTTATTCTAGTCATATATATATATATATTCATGACATAAGTCGTGTTATTCTATTTTATAGATGTTGTCAAATGATGAGTATAGAAGTGTTGAGCACAGAGTATTGGCAAACCCTGTTGAAGGTGCACGAATGTCCATTGCTGTCTTTTTCAATCCAAGCAACCGAGAGAAAAATTTTGGACCATTACCAGAGCTGGTATCTGCTGAAAAACCTGCAGTTTACCAGGAATTCTGTTATGCAGACTACATGAAAAGGTTTTTCACCAAAGAGCTTGATGGAAAGACGTTAACGAATTTCTACAAAGTTGGTAACACAAATGCCTGATTTGTATATATGGTTATCTATATGTTAAATATGTTGGTGTATCAATTCTCAAAGATGAAGACACAGTGATACAATTTTTATAGAAACACAGTTGTTACTCGTAGTAATTTGAAGAATTGCAAAACCTCATGTATCATCTTGGTATATCTACTTTGATCTCCAACAAAATGCATCTTGTAAACAATCAATAATTCGTGCATATCAACTGAATATACCACAGATGTAAGATAAGCTTACAAATTTACAATGAAGATCAAGCTTGAACATGAACTAGCACTAGATGCAGCAAACGGTGGGTTAGACGTTTTAGGTAACAGGGTAGCTCAACTGGTAGCCGCATCCACAAAACACATGGGCCCATTTAAGGGACTGACGGGATATAAGGTCCTGGGTTCAAGCCCTACTTCCAGCGTGTCTCACTGTGTTAGGGGAGTTGCTTGGAGCTATTTCTTATGACAGTGGCAAAGCTCGAGACTTTTAGTAGGAAGGCACCCGGGTTCATGGGTGTTCCCGCCAATCTACATTTTTTGGGAGAAAGGAGTAATATTGTATTACCACACACTCTTTCGGTAATAAAAGTTAAAATAACATTGAAATTTGAAACTTATCAACAAACAGAAAACAACATGAATGCCAAAGCAGACGATCACTTAAGATTTCAACTATTACACACATATATATTGTATATACAACAAATTTTAATGAAACCATACGTGCATATATGTACATCAGACAATCGTAAAATCCAATGATGCAATAATCACCCGTTACTTTTCTTTACTTGTCGCTGCAAAGGAAAAACAGAAGTACATTGGCAGTTTAATTAGCATAGTTTAATTAATTGTCTTAAACCTTTGAATTAAAAAAAAGTGTAGAGTTTACTTGTGTTTCTTTTTGGACGAATTAGTCTTTTCCTCTTCTATTTTCTCGAACAAACTTCCATCGTAAACAGCTCTAATGGTGTCCTTCTTCAATAATCCGTTTTCGTCCTTGCCAATGCGATACAAGAGCTTCCATTCTACAAGTCCTCCAATCCTACGAAACACACGTTACCAATTCATATATTTGTTCAAGAATCAACATGAACAATGATCCAAAAATGTTCAAGTTTTCTTACCAACTTCCATAGTCCTTGGGTTCTCGGTTTCCTTTTATAAATTCATTCAGCTCGTCCTTTGTCAAGGCATCAGAATTTGTATGCGCATACTTGCTGAATATCTCCTCAAACTTGGAAGGAACAAACCTTAACACAAATTGTAAACAAATTTTCAGATTAGATTGGATCCGGACATGGATACATAAGAATACAAGGTTTGTGTTCATTATATTGTGTAAATATCTAACAAGCACTACTTCCTCGGTACATGTCAGTGATAGGATTTGAAACTACACTTCAACTGTCTTCTCAAAATTAAGCATATATATAGTTCCCTATTATATATTGGGAAAATGATCCGTACTTCAGACTTTACATAAGCTTAGGTACTGCCCCTTTAAAAAAAGTTACAAATTAAACCTTTGAATTAGATAAACATACACAGCCCCCCCAGAATTTTACATAAACCCCCCCTAAATTTTACATAATCCCCCACGCTTTACCTAAGATAGGTACTGCATGCTTTACATAACCTTTCCCCTTATATATTATACCGAAATGGTTTTTCTTATTCGTCCTTTTGTAATACTATTTGTTCCGGTATAGTCTTAATATACTAGTCTGTTCCTTTATTATAGCGACAAGTTCATTAAAATTTTCCTATTATGCATATCCAACCTTAAAATTGGTTACGGGATGTGTGTGACATCTTATAACTTGAAGACGACTGACGTGACACTGGTTATATCATGACGTGACAATTTATATGACTGTCACATTAGGAAAAAAAATATTTGTTAATTATCTGATGAAGATCTAACCAAATATAATAATAATAATAATTAAAGTTTGAACATACATACAAATTTAATACATTTCATTACAAGCGTCCCTTTTTTCTATATCTATGACTCGATCATTTGTTAACAATGAACTGACTTTTGAAAATAGAAAAAAACTTCTACTTTACTTAAATATATGTATTAATGTATAATATATATATATATATATATATATATATTCATTTATTTAAATATATAAATATGTAATAGTAGAATTGAAGGTGAGAAAAATATACATTCCATTAGTGTCGTAGACCCCTGAATCGCTGCCATGCTTTCCCATATTCATGTTTTGGATCTCAATCGGGAATAGTAAATTTGGAAACTTCTTCCCCTGTAATTAGTTAAGTTACAATATAAGTACGTTTTGTACATTTTTAGTAGATGATCAAACGTATTGCGGGAGCTAGCTAGTTCTATAAATCAACAAAACAAACGTTCGTTCATGAAATCAATAAACTTCCAGTTTCGGCCGGGCTGAAACGTACGTACTATGATGTAGCTAGATAGAAATTAGATGCATACCGGGCGAGTTTTTCCACTAAGAGTGATATGGACGAAGACTGCACCAACTGAGGATAACATAATACCACTTCCAATTGCTCGAAACCCTGATGTTAATGTACCAAAGATCGAACGTACGTGTTCATTATTAGCAAAGAATCACAAATTAAATGTTCGTTTCTGAGAGAGAACATAAAGAATTTTGCAATTATAACTCTTATTACCATATATGGTTTACAACTACTCAGCAAAATGGAGTACGTAGTCGTCTTTATCAACCAATTTATTATATATGGTTAATTAAGTTTATTTTTCAAAAATAGAGTAACATAAATAAGATAAAATTACCAATCATTGAGAGCTATTTTTAGCGATTCTCAAACATAAAACTAGAAAGACTATTGTTACTAATGATAGTGCATATTTTGTTTTTTTGGAACGACAACTGTCGAATAGCAATGCCCCCATCATACGTACAATGGTGGCTTCCTTTAATTTGCTCAGGTAGCTAGGGTAGTTCCCGCTACATCCTACCTGAGCAGGAGTCCCAAAGAAAAATCCCAAGAGGTTCCATCCACATGGAAATTAAAGCAGGGGGCGTGTCTTAACTATATATCATCACATAAACAAAAATGACGACGTAAATTTAAAAGTAAATCGAACGAACCAACCTTGAAAAGTTTCCCAAGGGTAAATCACACCATCTTTGTTACGATCAAAGAACGAAGCATGCTTTTGTAACGCGTTTTGACTACTCGTGTTCGCTGCATTCATTTACGTATGTATCACAATCAAACAGCATTATCATTATAGAACTAGCTAGAAAAACAAAGTTAATAATAATTAAGAAGAGCTTTATTTTAGAGTTTTAGACTGATATATCCAGTAATTTATTTAATAATTAATACCTTCAAGCGCCATTATACTCCTTGATAAATGCCTGGAAATTAATTTGATCAATATTATATATGTTTGTGTAAGAACAAAAGGTAATTTTGTGGAGACATGGAAAAAACTTAAACCACTTTTATAATGGATTTCATGAAGGAGACGTAAATATGAGGTTGCCATCTTTTGGCATGGATTTAGCGTAAAGGCCCTATTTTAAAGAAAACTGGCACCAACGTACTCGAATATGTTAAGTATAACAAAAGACACATGCTTATTTAAATAGATTTTATGTAAATCGTGATCTTTGAACACAAATATAAAGTTATATCTTTCATCTTCAAGAATACACTGTACATGTTATTAATTTGTTATATTATCGTAAATTAAACACAACCATAATAATCATATCGAGACGATCATTGTTAAACAACTAAAATAAATGGAATACATTAATATTTTATATGTATTCAACTCTAACCAAAAAAATTATAATTTGTATCTTACTTTAAAAATTGTTATTATCTATATCAAAATCAAAATTACACCTATTGCAATTATTTGTACTTGACTGCCTAGCTTCTAACTCATAATATCATCCTATATATATTTAAAACTTTTAATGATATAGATATAAAGTTTAATAAACATTAAACAAAGATTATGACACCGCAACCATATTCTTCTATTGACACCGCAAAATCCAACCAAAACTTTTAATCCATTCGTTTTAATCGAACCATATTCAAAAACCCAGCTGATAGATTTCGTAATCTCATCTGCAATTTCAAACCCATCAAAAAGGAAAATGATAAAGAAGGAAATGAATAAAGAGAGAATGAAAATAGATATATGACAAAGTTTCAATTTCATTTTATAAAATCGCGCCCATAAAATCCCGCCCATCCTCTCATATGTCTGACAAAATTTAAAATCCCATTTTATCTTCTCCCTCATCTGTTATAATAGTACACATATATATACACACATACATACTGTATACCGCATACATACCTAAAACACACATAGTGACATAAGCAAGTGTGTGTAGAATCCGATGCGGGTAGGCTAAGCTTAAGACAAATAGGATTTTCTGATGTAATGTCAAATGCTCCTCTAGTAGGAGAGGGAGATGGATAACCGACCGGCTCCCAGCGACCTATTTTATGGCCATGGAATAATATTATTTAAAAACCAAGACAACCTATTGGTCGATTAAAGGAATCACACGTCGCACACATAATAATAATAAATAACAATAGTTGAAAGCCGAATACCAATTTCTATGCTTTCCGCATTGTTGATTCTTTTAACTTTTGATAACTTGATTATTTCACCCCTTCAAAGGATTAAACTTCCAATTAATCCTTTAAAAGTTTGAGAATTGAAATATATATATACTTGTTATAAGAAAAGGAAAACAAAAGAACAAAATCATTGTATAAAAGAAGTTTATAGGTTCAAAAGAAGTTTCTAAAATTGTAAATTTCTAATAACAAGTTATAACTATTAACTTAATATAAGTTAGCCAAATTTGAAAAGATCAAACCAAATTAAAATTAAAAATAAAATATAAAAACTTTAAGGATTAAAATGTGAAACTTACGGAAATTCGAGATCCACATCACTAAAATGTGATACATTGATACGTCCATCAACAGTGTACAAGATCCAGGCCCAAGAAACAACACAACAGCCCAAGAAGGAAGGCCCATTCGCATTACTAAGAAACCAGCCCGTTTCATGAATGAGTTATTTTAACATTCACATGTTTTGTTTACTGCACTTTTGAACTGGTCTTGCATTATTCCCATGATCACATGTTTAGGTGATGGCTGCACATTAGGAAGGAGTTTCATAAAATAAGGAGGACATGGATGATGAATCTTGTCTTCAGCATGTTTAAATATTGTGTTTTTGAAAAGCTTGTTCCGCCTTGCCGTATATATTCTATTGGCATCAGAAAAGATGATACGTGTCTTATAATATGGACCAGAGTCAATGGAGAGTCAAAAATGGCCCGGGTGAACCTTTTTAAGTGTTTTGCCTGTAAAATGGGAACTTATCCCCACTTTCTCTTCGCTTACTATGTGATCTCATATAACAATATGAATTAAGCTCAAATGTGAGAACCCATGTAACATCGAGTGGCGCACCAAGTGAGACTCGAACCTACAATTTGAATGGGCTTTTTTTTTTTGGGTAAAATATTTGCAAAAGTATAATGTCAAAACTGGAAGCCGAGTCTTGATGGATTTTCCGCTTCTTGATGTGATTTAAAAGATGTTTGAATTAAGTATTTTCGTATTAATACTGGCTTGGCAAGTTGGCATTACCAAGTGACGGGTGGTCAAGCTAATGCCCATTACACATATCAAGGGAAACTCATACTTATCTTGTGATCTATATACCATATGAGATTGTTGTTTTTGCATACTTATCTTGTGATCGCATTACTTAGTATGATAGTATGAACTACGCTCATATGCATTTATGCAAGACCAATAATGAGTTTGATACATAAAGGTGTGTTTGGTACACAGTTTTTAGGAAGGTTATGGAAATTAGCTTATGGTTCTCATAATCTCAATTTTAAAGGTTTTGTTTGACTACCAAAAATGTTAATAGTTTATGGTTTCCTTAAGCTCTTAAACTATAAGGGAATGATTAATCTATAACAAATTTTAGTAAGACACAACAATATATGCTTTATACAGTTTTACACCGTACAATAAAATATATATATATTTGTTGTGTATGCTTAAATGTTGTTATAAATTTATCACTATCTTAAACTATAAGCTACTTTAAGTAACTTATAAAATAAAATGTAACTTGAATTTATGAAAAACTAAATTACCTAAATTGCCCCAAATTACTGACCTTTTAGAAATCGATATATTTATCCTTTTACGTAACTTTACATTCATAAGTTGTAACTTCAACTAATTTGTCAAACACATTATACTAATAAAATTCTAACTACCGGCTACAAACTAATTGTTCCAAATTACATACATATAATAGTAAAACAAGCTAAATTTACATATTCATAATACATTCATTTCAATTTAATAATCAAAATTTATTTGAATAGACCACCATACCATCTCATGATATCCTTCCAATTAACATGTAGATTTTAGGAACTAGTCTCCAAAAGTCACAAAACAACCACAATTATCATCAAACCAACCAAACATGACAAGAAGTCCAACAAAACATGAGAACTCATATGATCGACTAACAGAACTAAAACAATTTGATGAATCAAAACTAGGTGTAAAAGGGTTACTAGATTCGGGCATCACCACTATCCCACGTTTCTTTCATCAGCCACCAGAAAATCTACCTATCCTTGACCCAGAAAACACAAAGCCCAAAATAACTGTTCCTGTCGTTGACTTATCTGTAGAGAGGTCATCGGTCGTTGACCAAATCCGGGAGTCAGCTTCCACACTTGGATTTTTTCAGATAGTTAATCATGGTGTTCCTGTCAAAGTAATAGATAGTGTGATTAATGATATTGAGAAATTTTATGAAGAAAGTAATGAATATAAGATGAAGTTTTATCATAGGGATGCTGGAAAAGGTGCTGCTTATTCTACTAACTTTGACTTGTTTCAGTCAAAAGGTGCCAGTTGGAGAGACACTCTTCAGGTTATACTTATATATATAGTATACATATAGATATAGATATTTGATCTATCCATATATATACATACCAGTACACCACCACCAAGGTGGCTTGGTTGTCAGGTTTCTTGATATCCTCATAAGTGTTCTTAGGTTTGAAAGTAAACATCTTGGAATGGACCAGGGTTCGGAAATGGTCACCAGATATCCCAGATAGATCCTATATCTCTAAGTTAAACCAGGCTAACATGAATAGGGCTAACCTCCTCCATTTATACATATTTATATAGTGATGATAACATAATTCGTTTTGTATTAAGGGGCATACAACAACAACAACAACCGATATTCAATCCCGGCAACCGCCGGGGTTTTGTATTAAGGGGCATCTTTACGATAAATTTTTAAAATGAGACCTTATCGATCAAAATAAAATGACATGTATTATATCCTTTTTAACAAATTCTATTTGCGGATTCTCTTTTGCATAATCTTCAAAGAAACAATTAAGTCGTTTAAAACTTTGAGACCCTGCAAAGGCGGCTTAATCCGTTCTTTTCACCAAAACAATATGGACTTATTGTTTATACTATAAACTTTATTCTTTCCCGCTTGTAAGCATGATTGAGAAATATTTAGGTATTTTCTCAAGTGTGGGGTATTGGGTGGAGGTGTTTTACTGGAACATGTGTTGTGTGGCATGTGCATGTGCATGTTGGTACCAATGCGGTACCGGGGATCAAGGGGTTCACTCCGATTTACCCTTTTTATACTATAAACTTTATAGTTTGACATCTTACAAGTCAAGTAAAAAACAAATACCCTGGAGAATAGGTTTAGTCATCTTTTTTGCTCAGAAATGGGATTACTTTCTTACGATTAGAGTGCGTTAAGAAGTTTAAAAACGGAGGCCTGATTAATACATAAACACTTGCTGTGCCTTTTAAAATTTGAGGGGCTTAAATCCTTATCTTTAGTAGCTTTATCCTTGAGACAACCTATGTAACAAGTATATCTGGTGATCAGTAAGGGTTTCTTGGTATCAATTTTGGTTGGATACATATCCTATGTAGCTGAATGTTAAATTTAGTTATAAGAGATGGTTTCTGGCGAAAGTGGTATGTCATTTTTAAATTTATTTTGTTCGCTGTGTCTCCATGAATTAGGAATGGTTGTATACTCACTCGGGTAACAGTTAGAAGTTTAATTCATAGAATATGAAGTTTATAAGTATGATACAATATATAGTAAAAGGTGTAAATTAAAAATGACAGCCAAGTTCAAAACATGGAAGAAACGGTGTGAAATTGCCAATTTCAACAGTGTATTGTAACATCTTCCTCACCCTTCTAGAGGCCTCCTCAGGTGCTTATAGCGGGAAAGATGAAGGGAAGCCTCACAGGGACAAAAACAATGTGAAATTATCACAATGCATAGCCTGTGATATAGAGACTTAAAGTCTGACATGTTAAGTTAGAGCGTTAAGGACAAAATGGAACAATACCATATATACTATAAACTATTTAAGGAGGAGCTTTATCATTAAGTTATTTTATGGGAACAATCCGTAACTTCTAAAATACCACCATTTAGTCATACTACTTTAAGGATCCAGAAGTAATGTGCTATCGTGTAGCCAATCTTACTCTACCATGACACTTTCAATCAGATGATTATCTCCGTGCAGGTGAGGATGGGACCCATGGACCCGGCATGGGATTTGGTACCGGAGATATGTAGGGCTGCACTGGCGGATTGGGACAAAGCAGTGGTGGGGCTAGCAGAACACCTGATGTCAATTTTATGTGAAGGATTGGGAATAAAAAGTGACAAGTTGAAGGAGTTGTTGTGTTTGGAAGGGAGATTATGTGTATCCCATTACTACCCTCACTGTCCACAACCAGAGCTCACGATGGGGATAATATCCCATACGGACCCAGGGGTCCTAACAATGCTTGTGCAGAATGATGTTGCTGGGTTACAGGTTAAGTGTGGTGAAGATTGGGTCGATGTTGAGGTGGTTCCGGGTGCCATAGTTATAAACATTGGTGATATGCTTCAGGTACTATAAATTATGCTATCTATTAGAAAGTAGAACGGGTTGGGTTGGGTCAGGTCAGGTTGTGTGCCAACCTTTTTGTTCCTTCAATTCTACTTGATTTTTTAAACAAATAATGTATCAAAATAAATTAGATTAATATCTGAATAATTTAGTTTGTTAGTCAGGTACAAATTTAATTTACTCAGGATAAAGAGATTAAGAAGTTGTAAATGTACATTTAAATATGGTTTGGGTCACTTCTGACCCATTTAAAATTTACGTAAGATTGGAAAAACTATGTGTACGTTGATCTGTTATATAATACATACAAAGCAACCAACTAATAACTAAATGAGTCAATTTTACTATTTCTACATCTTCGTCGTGTGGTATATATCAGTTGATTGAAATTTATTGTCATAAAATAGGACGTGAGTTGTGTTATCCAATTTCGCAGATAATGTCTAATGATGAGTACAAAAGTGCTGAGCATAGAGTATTAGCAAACAGTATTGAGCGCGCACGTGTTTCTGTTGTAGTTTTTTTCAATCCTAGCAAACGAGAGAAAACATATGGACCATTCCCGGAGCTAATATCTGCTGAGAAACCTGCAAATTACCAGGAACTTATACTTGAAGAATACATGAGAAGGTTTTTCGTAAAGGGGGTTGATGGAAGGACATTAACCAATTTCTATAGAATTTATAACACTAAAGGATGATGTTGTGTGATTATTTGCATAGATAAAATCAATCACATCTGCTTTGTTTCATTTCATTTCACATAGAATTCATGACCTGATTTTCATCTGTATCATTTGGTCTATGCTTTCATCTACAACAAAGGTCTAGTCTCAAACCACTTGGAATTGTTTCCCAAATGATCGTTCTCTGAGGTCATGCGCTTCATTGTTTGGGGGAAAAAAAAACCCGAAAAACATCAATTAAAGTGAATTTCAAACAATCACCAAACTTTTGAACAAAACCGTTCAGAATGTACATAAGTAAATGTTATTGAAAATTTAAGAAAATAAATGAAAACACACTTGTCTTCCAACCACGCAGCAAATTATCTATTTCCAAGACAAATATTACCAAACTCCAGTGGGTGATCGAGCAGGTCGTATTCTTCTGGACAATGACAGACATAGCTAACTTCAATGGGCCTACATGCTACGGCGGCATAGATATTGAAAAAATTAGGAAAAATGTCATCGAATATCGGAGACTTCCACATATATCACCTATACACCAAAGATGAATAGAAATAAGTGTCAAATACCATGTACTAAAAATAATAACCGTTTCTGATTAATAATAGATATAGATTAACAAGGGGATACCATGGATTATAAACATTCATGGAGTGCATATCTTTCAAGATCCATGGCTGTATTTCTTCGTGCGGGGCAAACCTACCTCTCTCATTCATGGAGTATATATATTCGTTCACAATCTCATACAGATTAATTGACCAAGACGCCTAAGATTTTGATACCTTTATTACTCAGGTTAATGAAAAGTTGATCAGTTTTTGATAACTTTTTTATGTTGGTGATTAAAAAATTTTGAAATCTCCAGTTGTGTATTGATTTCAGTTACCTGATTTTGAAGAAATGTATGAACTTGAACGACATGGCCGTTGCCAAAATTTGTCTAGATTTTGGAGGCCCTTTGCATATATTAAAATGAGACCCTAAAATAAAATAGTCGAGACCAAGCTCAATGATGGCTGGCGAACGGGTTGGGTTGGGTCAGGTCAGGTTAGGCTGTGCCAACCTTTTTGTTCCTTCTAATTGATTTTTATAAACACATAATGTATCAAAATAAATTAGATTAATATTTGAATAATTTAGTTTGTTAGTCATATATAAATTTAATTTACTCAGACAAAGAAATTAAGAAGTTGTACACGTACATTTAAATATGGTTTGGGTCACTTCTGACCCATTTAAACTTTAAGTAAGATTTGAAGTTGATGTGTTATATAATACATACAAAGCAACCAGTTAATAACTAAATGGGTCAATTTTACCACTTCTACATCTTCGTCGCATAGTAAATATCGGTTGATCGAATTCTGTTGTCATAAATATGACATAAGTTGTATTATCCAATTTGTTCTGTTTCATTTCATTTTACATAGAATTCATGACCTTTGATACAATAATTACAGAAACAAAGTTGTTCTTACTTTCATCCGTGTCATTTGGTCTCTGCTTTCATCTGAAACAAAGTTCATCGCTCGGTCGATCCAACCACTATGGGTTCCTTTGTTGTAATCACGGTTAGTTTAATGATTTTGGGCGATTATAATCACATTTCAAACATATATACTATTTTACATGCATATAGTGATAAAAGTTGTTTGCTCTTTCTTTCTATCACAAGTATAACATGTGATATTGAAATCTTAATTACCAAATAAGTAAGATATATCAAGTAAAGGAAAATGCTCTAGTATACCTTCTTTAATAAAAACTTTTGTCTCTTTAACAAACATTTTCTATTATGTTAACTTTTGCTATATAACTTTAATTAGTACTATTTTTTTCTTCAACTTTTTATATGTACATTAATTCATCCTTCAGAGAAACACGAGCCTAACTTGCCTTGTTATATAAACATTTGTCATTGTGTCCTATTTTCACTTTTAATAAAACAAATGTAAATAAAGTTTGGCCAAAATAGCTAAAGGTGTAGGCATCACACCCCTCAACCCTTCAACCCATACTCATTTCAACCAATCACCACCTCAATTTTATCTTTTTCAACCCTCCAACCCTCATTTGAAGACATCACCCAACCCTCCAACCCTCACAACAAAGAGTATAGCCGTTACACCTCAAAGCCATCGAATTTCATCACGGTTTCATGCGGGTTCACATCCCGTAATGCCAACCCGTGACCTCGACGGCGATGTTACCGCACAGCTTGAGGTGAAACGACGTTCAACCCATATGCAATGCCAATACTCTAATTTAAATTAAATAGCTTATGCTTATAAACGGATGAAAAAAATAACTTTATTAACATGTCTTTTTTTTTAAAACGGCCAAAAGTAGTATTATTAATAAAATAAGACCAACTAGCAAGATACTAGAGGTAAAGATACAAAATCTAGAGAGACGACAATTACACAAACTAAATTAAACCCGGATCTTTAACTGCTAAGATTGTAAAAGGATTGGAAAAAAAACTCGTGTCAATTACAGTTTCCCAAGACACAAGAAAAAACCCCGTCAACGGAGGCCGAGCCACTGGTTTTCACTCCGTGACGTTTTTTATGCAATCCCAAACAAGACCCGGGGTGGAGCAACAACCACAAACACCTATCCAACCAAGTGTCAAAACGATTACAAGAACCACAGGAATAAAAACCAATGCCCCGAAAATCTCCAGAAACCAAAGACGCCCCAAGAGCTTCACTAAACAGGTAGAAGCGGATTCTTTAACCAAATGTCCCAGCTCGCTTCACTCTTCCTATCCCGACTGTGAATCCATAAGTATATAGTTTAAAATTTTTATTTTTTGTTGCCGTATTGATATACTCGTAAATCACAAGGCAAACGATGTTGTTTGAATTTGCTTATTAACATGTTTATGACATGCGAATCTCTCGTATATTACAATTAAATTGTCGTATTGTTTTACGCATGTACTTACAACAAAAAGAGTAAATTATTTGCATGAAGAAAATACTATTATCATGCCGATATAAATCAACTTACACAATATAATGTCAATAAGTATATATAATTTCTATATTTTTACTTTAAAATTAGAATATGGGTTGTAATCAAATGAAAACTAGAAAAATGTTGAAAATTAAGGGACAAATCTCAGCCACACATTTCTTCCAACTTTTTTCCCTTTTTTTTTAAAATTTTTTTTTTTTTATCTTGTTTTTTTCATCTTTAATTTTTTTAAAATTTTTTATATATATTTTTTAATAAAAACCCACTCAAAAAAAATAAATAAATAAAAAAATTTCGGATGAGGATACGGTACGGACGTAGCCCTTAGCCTAACGAGCATAGCCCGTTCAGGTGGGCTTCGCCCTTATCGGGTGTAGCCCTTAAGGGTAGGGGTGATCAAAATGCGGGCCGGCCCGTGAAACCCGTTGAACCGGCCAGACAAAACCCGAACCCGCGTCAACCCGTTATATACATGGTCCGGGCCACGGTCCCAAAATTATGCAAAATTCGGTTCTCGGGTCGGGCCGGGTTAGCCCGATGAAAACCCGTAAACCCGAAAGCCCGCAATATTTGACGTTAATATATATCATTTTCTTCTTTTCTGCTCAAAGTATGTGTGTGTGTGTCGTTTTTGTGTGTGTGTGCGTGAAAGATTAAGTATATATGTGTAGATATATGGCTGTGGGTGTGTGTGTGATTGTGTCCAAGAAACAAGTTTCATATGTGTATCATGTGTGTGGGTGAACTCGATTTGCAGAAACATAAGTATATATATATCTGCTGTACGCGAAGGGTGAGGTATATTTTCACTAATATGAAACAAATTTTGGTAATGGATGGAGTGTGGTCATGTGTGTGTCGTGTGTGGACCGTTTTACAGAAACATATTTATATATACATTACATTTTAGTGGATATTAGTAAACTTGAATCATATTACTATATTACTGTAATACTTGCATTCCCACACACCAATATCAGTAAACTTGAATCATATTTATATATACATTACATGATCCGTAACCCACAATGATTAGTGGGCATGATTTCTACACTGTCATGGCAGCCATGGTCCACTTATACGTTGCCAATTTGCCATGATTCTTGCTTACGGTAGTGTAA
>JAOEHQ010003234.1:0-18553 GCA_025447715.1 Asclepias incarnata
ATTTTAGTGTAAAAAATATCCTTCCTATTTAAAAACAAGTTGCTACATTATTTATAAAACTATGGATATGAAAAGAGATAGAAGGAACTCAAGGAAGTAATATTAGGATTTGTTAAGTTGAAATCCATGTTTCATCCATTTTTTTATTATTATTTTTTTTTATAGTTTTTTAACATGTAATTCGATTTGTTCTCCCCGCTCATTGGCCGGGTATTTATATTTGTCATCTGGCCAACGACGTTAAGTTTTATATATATATATATTAGTATATTAATTTGTAAAGGTTTCTTTTAATATTTTTTCAAGTAATAAAACAGTTAAGGTTTGTTATCCCCGGCCAACGGCCGGGTATAACACTAGTTGCTATTAAACTAGATTGAGGTGAACAGTGATTGCAAGTTATAATATAATATATGGGTTGTAATCGAATGAAAACTAGAAAAAATGTTGATAACCAAGGGACAAATCTCAGCCACACATTTCCTCCAACTTCTTTCCTTTCTTCCTTTTTTAATTTTTATTACCTTGTTTTTTTTATTTTTAATTTTAAAAATTTTTTTTAATTAAAACCCACTAAAAAAAAAAAATTTCGAATGATGATACGGTACGGACGTAGCCCTTAGCCGAACGGGGGTAGCCCGTTTAGGTGGGGCTTCGCCCTTATCGGCCGTAGCCCTCAAGGGTATTAATAAGGGGTATCTGGTGGGGTGATAGGTCATAAGGGATGATCGTTGATGGGGTAATCTACCTGACGGGCTTCGCCTTTAGCCGTACGGGCTCCGCCCGAAAATTAAAAAGTCGTCGAAAGTATATCGGATGACCTCTCTAATGAAAGAGGACGAAATTTTAAGAACACCCATATAATTTTTATAATTTATCGATGTACAGTTTTTAAGATAAAAGATTTTGAATGAATTAGATGAAACTAATGATTTATGGAAGAGAGAGGAAATATGTGGCTAAGATTTATCCCTTGGTTTTCAAAAAAAATTTAAGATTCAAATAAACATTTCCCATATAATATAATATAATATAATGCAATAAACTGTTTATCATATGTTGACATGTATGATGTATCTCATTTCCATTGTTACATACCTATGTTCACATTTTTTTTTTGAACTATATACCTATGATCACATACTCACATAAATTAACCATATTAGAAAGGGTACCCGCATAATGCGGCTACGGTGTAATAGTGGCGGTGACTGGTGGTGATGGCGGTATCGAATGGTGTAGGTAATTGATGTAAAGTGAAGATATTTTAGAAAATAAGGAACTGATGATGTAAATTAATTCATTAAGGGTAACATGGTTATCTTGCATATCTCAAAAATATAACTTTCATATGGGGGATTAAAATTTTTATATAGTAATATAGATAAATCATTTTTCATTTGTCAAGTTAGAAGATAATTAATGATTCCTTCCAGATTTCTTTTTACATTTTTTTTTAATGAAAAACAATTATCCAAGACATCTATATAAAAATTCATACATCTTAATCTTAATATGAAAAAATTTGTTTAAAAAAAAAAAATCATTCTAGGAATTCTTAATTTACCTAAAAAATAGAAACTTTGACATCTCCTCAGATTAAAACACGTTTTTCATTTCCTCTATTTCTCTTACAAAAAAAAAAGGTAAGTACCAGGGAACCCTCTGATCCATTAGAGAATATTTTCTCTCAAGCTAGCAACGCTGCCTGGCGGTGACTCCCCAGAAGCCTTGGTTGGGCCTAATCTGCCTTCGGCAGGGTTCGAACCCCGGTGGTATTCCCCCAAGGCCCCTTTATGAGGAGGCAAGTGGCCACTGCACCATTAAGTGAGTGGTTCCTCTATTTCTCTTACGTATCATTCTCATGCCCACTTTTCCCCCTGATTTGTGTCTTCCACTTTTCCATTAATTACATTAATCTTTTAAAAGACAACACCTTGTAATAGATATAATGTTAATGACCATTGATTTTTTGGTCTAGTCCTTCAAAAGGAGAGGTGGGAGACTTTGTCTCTCTAAAGAATCTGTATTCAAATATAACTTGGGATAAGTTATTACTAACAATTAACATTTGTGGTTAAAAAAAAAAGATTTTTTTAATGACAGCCGTTAGGGCTGTCAATAACCTACATAAAAAACTTATATCTTCCATATCAAAAGTCTACCCTTGAATTTTATGGTAAAAGTACAACTATTTTATACACGTTAATGACAGCCCTAAGGGCTAGGGCTGTCATTAGCAAAACCCAAAAAAAAAAAATATTGTTAATGATTGTTGCTGAGTTTTCGAGGAATCTTGGGCTTAGTAATCCTCAACCGCAATTACCACATAATTGTTGTTGCATGATTTGTTTATTTATTGATTTTGGTTCTGATTTTAGATATATATACATTGATTTAAGTTTAATGTTTAATGTTTATTGTTGTCATCATAATTATGTTTTGTAATGTTATGAATGCCTTTAAATTTTTACAATCTTGTTTTTAGCATGTAGTAATTTTTTTTTAACGACAACTGTCGAATAGAATCTGCTCCCTATCATCCAAAAAGATGAGGATCTTATCCGATCACCGGTGATTAACCGGACCCTGCTATATCCACCGGTGATTAAGTATCCAAGGAAAAACCACTTACACCCCCATCGAATGGGATTATGTAGTAATAACCATCAGAATAATCTTTCGTATTATTTATTTGTGGAAAGTAGAACTGTTTTTTAATACAATCTTAGTTATTTGCCTAATCCATGCATGGTTAATAATTTTTCCCTTAACCAGTCTATAAAGAAAGAAAAAGTATCTATTAATATAAAAAGTATATCAATATCAATTGTTTCATATTTAGATAAACGTATGAAGTTTTCTAACCAAAATATTTTGTGGTTTTTTCTCAACCATTTTCTGGCCATCGATCATCAAGATTGTATTTAACAGGATTCGAATCTGGATGTTATCCACTAAACCAGCTTGGAGATGGTTCAAATATGTAACTAAATTTCTAATTGGGAGTCTAGCAGGTAACAGGTTAAGCTGCTTGGAATGCATAGGCTTATATTATAGATTGGAAAAATGCCAATTTGGTCGGCTCATAGATTTAGATACCCTTTTGTTTCATGTTTGATTTATGTCTGTTTATTTACGTATTTAACATCCAAACTTTCAATAACTTAAAGTATCCCTTTTTCTAATGAGATCGGAAAATAGCCCTATAAAAAAAGAGTTAGACAATTCCAATATATAGAATGACCTATTAGTTTTATTTGTGATTTCACATCCTGTTTATTCATGCATTGTCTACCAATTGCAAGGTTTCTATGTGATATATGGTACAAAAATGAAGACAAAATAAAGTATTAAATTCAAAAGTATTTCGAATTGTTGCACTGATCACAATAATAGCTAGGGAGGCAAAAACGTTTAAAAAGCTTGGATGATGTATGCTGCTACCACCACCAAATCGATTTCTGATTGAAACAAATATACTTATCCAACCCATCATAGATACAAATAGACAAATGAAAATCTTCAACATTGATCATATCCTTAAACATTTTTTATTTTATTTTATTTTTTGCATAAAGGTCAAATACTTTACACATATTAACATTGTAGACCTACTTGTAATCTCTAATTTTAAACTACAAATATATAAAAGTAACATATTTACAAAGTTCTTAATAACTATAAAACTAATATTGTTTTGATCATCAAACTTTCTCGTTGCTTCAAAGACATTTATAAATAAAGCTAAGTTATTTAAATAACTGAATCATAGTCAAACATTAGTATATTAAACCATGCATGTCAATATGTCATATAACTGTTTTTACTTATTTATATATAACTAGGTTAGAACCCGTGCGATGCACGGTTCGGTTATTTATAAACGACATTTGTTGCTTGGTTTGTAACATGACCTTCATTTGCAAATCAAAACCTTGAGTTGTTGCTTGTTTTTCACTATTGAAAAAGCAACGTAAAGTGATCCATGGATAACCTGAAACATTAGAAACTGTTTAATTACTTGACAACAAATTAATCTGATAAAACATAACCTATGTATCTAAACATTAAAAACTGATTACGGTGACTTAACTTAAAGTCACAATTATTGTTATCCAAACTATAATTGTTTTTTTATAAGATATACGTAATTGGTCGAGGATGTAAAAAAAAGGGCTCTATATATTTAATTGTTGTTTGTTGTTCCATGTATAGATTATTTTTTTTTAATCTATAATATGTATTAGTATTATTATTATTTCATTTCCAAAGAAAAAAAGATTAAAAAGTTAAAAGTTAGTATAGAGGGAAGTTACTTGGCCACATGTTGGTGAGTAGGTTATGAAATTTTTTTTAAAATGCCATAGAATGCCCTTTTAGTCATTTAATGAATTGAAGTTTTGATGCAATTTATCAACGATCATGAGCTGTTCTTATTTGGCTGGCCATGTCACAACTGACCAACAGAGCAGCTGGCTAGCGGCCTTTTCTTTGAATCTATGTGTCGCGTTCGAATCCTTGCGGACCCATCTTTTTGATACTAAATTGAAAGCACTATTATGTAGTCCTAGACACAAGCCTTATATAGGTGACATGTAGGATAACAGAAGTGTAAGAAGAATGCCACGCAAGAAATGACGTGGATAGGTTATATCCTCACTTATAGGTATAGTAAGATTTGTTTTAATCAAACAAAAGAAAGTTAAATAACAAAATGGTAATATAAAAATAAACAATAGTAAGCAGGTCTCTAGATAAATATAAACAAATAACTGATGTTTTAATAGAAGAAAAAATTTGGTGTATATATAGCTAGAGTAGTGATCAAGTAAAAACATTCTTATTTTAACAAAACATAAAAATACACGATAGCTATGTATCAAGTCAATAACAGTTACTTCAAAACAAAGAAATATTTAAAATTAATGGATTTAAAAGTGGCATTATAGGAATATTATTTGCATTCTTGTCAAATCCTAAGAGGTTTCCTTCAACCAAATCCAGAAAATTCATTCAAACTATTTTGGCATTTATATGTTTTGTATATGCTATATGTACGAGTAACCAACTTTTATTGTACTTTTAATTTATATATTAAAGTTTAATGAATTTATATTAATCAAGAATGAGATATACATTATTTGCGCTATGAAAACAAATATGTTGACTCATTTGCATTTAACATCTAATTGCTTCTAACAATTCTATTTAACATATAACTTTTGGACTACTATTAGCCTATTAGACCGAAGGGAGTGGGGCGGTATGGGACCGACGTCGCCGCAAGTCGCCGCCCATACCGCCGTGAACAGTGGCGAAGCTTGAATTTTTCGGGTGGGGGGTCGGGATCTAAATTTTTTTTTTCCCTAACACTATTTTTCGGGTAATATAAAAAAATGGGGGGTCGAAACCGAATATACTGAAATTTTTCTACACGAAAACTATATACCCTTACATCGCAAAAAAAATTTCGGGAGGTCGGGCGCCCCCCCGCGGCCCCTAAGAAGCTACGCCCCTGGTTCTTACCAGCACAAGGTACATTCTGACCTATACATCAACATCTTGCTCAGTTTTAACTGTTGATCTTTATATCATCATTGAGTCTTTCATTCATGGACAGAGGAAGACGATCCATGGCTGATTGAGAAGAAATCCGTGATGAGGCTCTCACAAAAGATGGTTAGGCACTTCTGCTCCAATATTAGTTTTTGCAATATGAAACAGCAACTGTTGTCATGTGTTCCTGGCACCCGGAACTATATGGTTTACACAGACCTCCGTCAGTCTCCCTATCATGATGATCCGAAAGAGATGGTCATTATATCAGCCACCACCTTTACTCTACCGTATTCTCCTGACTTCGTCTTTGGAATCCTTGGAGATGAACATACACGTCATGAGGTACTGTACTATACATTCACACACGCACACGCACACACACATAATCCATCATTGTACTCTATTCTAATCTGGCTTTCACAGTGGGATTTGTCTGGGAAGATTAGTCCATTCACAAAGCCGACATGTTACACAACTGGCAGTGACCCCAGGAACAAGATATATGTTTATCAGGTATGTCGACACAGTAAATGCAGTCCACATTTCTTTCGGATGACTTTGGTTTTCAATATTTGACATTTGTTGCAACAGACTCATAGGTGGATCTACAATGAGGTTGTACTCCAAGAGGCTAGTGTTAACCGGTCTGGCTCACTATTGGTATGGTCCGTGCTTAAAAGTGATGAACTTGATCTAGTCAAAGGTGGTTGCGGTCCTCGTTTTCCTCTAATTAGTTTATCAGGGATGGCCGTCAGCTCCAACCACCACCAGAAAACTATCAGTGGTAGTATAACAGGCGGTGGTTCAATTGTCACGCTGGGTACACAGCAGGAGGTCCATGACATCAAGGAAATAGAGCCAAAGATGCTAGAGTTTGTCCGTAATTGTATGGGAGAGGCTGTCTGCAAAATTGAAGCGGTTTTGAACAAGGCAGCCGCGAGGACCGTCTCCCGAAGGTATGAATGGGTGGCAATTTGCTTTGTATATGAGAATGTTTGTATTACTATCACCGATGCACACAAACAGAAAAAGATTCCCTGTGTGAGACCAACCTGTTCTATGACATAAGTCTGAGCAGATTTTTGCCCTGTGTGAGACCAACCTGTTCTATTTGAAATCTATGGCAGTCGTATATATCAGACATACCATACGGACAGAAATTTGAATAAAGCTCCCGAGACAATATTTAAGTATACATGATGCATTGCATCGTCTAGTATAGAGCCAGGGTTTCCTCTCATGTTTGGTGGTATTGTTTCCCAAGAAGGAAATCATGTATAGGTTCACACTGTATTAACTAAAGCCTTTTGATTATGTCGGTCATCCTCGATCATTAATTAAAAGAAGCACTCATGGAATGCTTGAAAACGTGTTTTGTTGATTTACTTTTACCTTGTGGCCTGATTATTTCATTCAACGAATAACAGGAGTCCGTGGCTCAACTTAAAACCAACAAGGGGATCAGCAAGAGGGGTGATTGCTCAAACCGATCAACTGGACGGGAGCTCTCTTGGTGTTAATTAATTATCAGTAGCTATTTTTAGTGTCAATTTGCTGTCTGCCCATGAGGCCACTTTTATTTACAGTAAGTTCTGGGTCTATCATGAACTAATTAGTCTTGCCTTGCAAACTTTTGGAAACAGTTTATAACGCTAGTTATGATGTCCTATCTATTATGGTTTTACTATTATTATGCATGTCTCTTTCTATCCGAAATATGCCTGGCAAAATACCTGGGACTGCATAAGAGACCCGACCCCAAACAAGATATGGGTGATGTAGGTCTTGTTATTTGGTTTGTGGGTGGGAACCGGAACACCAACTAGATCCATATCCCTCACTCACATACACACACACACACACATATCTACCTATAATATAGAAAGAAGCTCTAATTTACTGTTGACTTCCAAAAAGATGCCACGTAGGCTTAAATAGTTGGGGACTGTGTATTCCTTATTTTCAACTCAATCCATCTATACCCCCTTTCAGTTTGTCACTCACTCGCTCTTTCATCATTTCAATATGACAATATTTAATATACAAGTTTCTTTCATCTTTTATATTTTAGCTTCTTATGCTGACCACCACCGGCGACGTTCACAATCTCATTAATTTTCGACGGGCTCACGATTTAGACTCAGTTATCTACTACTGATCTATACATGCTCTGGTTCTCTCTCTCTCCCCAACTTGCTTGTGTAGACTACTATTTGGTGACTAATTCGGTGTCTCTTATTTTTTCATTTTCTTTGTAGTTATTGTGCTGAATATCGTGATGTGGTGGTGACGATCTTGATTCTTGAAGGAAAAAGACGATCATCTTTTGAACATTTATTGCAAGAAAGTTGTGTAAGAATATACCTTCTTATTATTATTAATTTTTTATTTAAGAAAAAACCTAGCTCTTTAATAAAAGCCTTCATGCAATTTCAATATTTTTATCTTTAGAATTATGTTTACGTGCTAGAGTTCTTTTTACTACTTTGGTTTGGATTTATAGGTTTAATTTATGGATTGCCTGGTGGTTCTTATTGTTGTGATATTTTTGGTTTCTTTTATTGTTAGGTTGTAATTAATCAGTGAGGTTGGTGGTGTATATAAGAAAAGAAGAAAAATAAGAAGAATAGAAGATGATGATGATGATAATGATAATTGATCATCGAGAGTTAAAACTTAAAAGTATAACCCTACTGCAGTGTGACCTTAAACTTTATAAACTTTATCTTCTCATAAACTGACTTTAAAACCTTCTATATGCAGGTAAAAAGGCATTGTTAGATGGGAAAATCATAAAAATAAAGTAGTTTAGGTGGATGATGATCGATGCACCGGAGTCTCGTAAGATCAAGTAGGTATTGGACTTTCGAATTATTAAATTTTTTCTTTGATAATTTCAGTAATAATTTGTAATAGTTTTTAAGACTATTTATAACTGTAATTTTAATTGTATAGTTACCTACTAGAAGATCCAACTACCTTTATATGTGTTGTCTTGGTAATTTAACTGATTTAATGCTATTA
Organism: Asclepias incarnata; assembly: GCA_025447715.1. Lineage (NCBI taxonomy): Eukaryota > Viridiplantae > Streptophyta > Magnoliopsida > Gentianales > Apocynaceae > Asclepias > Asclepias incarnata. The sequence continues at coordinate 8,587 of JAOEHQ010003234.1, forward strand.
TAAGTTTTAACTGAAGTTCATATATTTTTTAATTAATATATATTTATAAGCTCTGTTGAAGTTAAATAAAAAGAATACCATAATAATACAAGTAAAAGATGTACTCCATACAAATAGATTATTTTTTCAAAAACACTCAATTACACCTATGGGGGGTATCATTTCTTTCGGGTGCTACTATTTTCAACTTTCTTTTTTTAAATACACCCTTAATGTATAATTAATAATGCATACTGTACAACTGTTCATTGTACAGAAAATGGTGTATAGAGGAAAAATAGGGATGGAAATAGATACCCACTTTCTTTTATATATATACAACTTTGTGTACAAGGTTAAAGATTTTCTTTTTAAACATTGCCAATTTGGTTATGTTTTAAAGTTGAAAAAATATATGTAACTCTATTATTTGATGTAAAGAGAATAATACGATAAGAATTTAAAAAATATCTAACTTAATGTGTATTGTGATGCTTTTGTCGTTTAAAAAAAAATATATATATATAGATAAAAATTGTAATGCGTTTGAAATTTAATATATTTGTAGTCATTTATATACATACTTATAGTTATATAATGATGTTAACTTTTTAACGATATTTCTTAGTTGTTATATTTCATTATAAATTTATGTCAAAATATATAATGAGTTTTACTCTAATTAGGTGTAACAGATTATTTTTGTTGGTAAATAGGGAAAAAATTCTTTCCCTTATTGTACTATTAAGACTCAATGAATGAAAAATGTTCTAGATTTTTAAGTATAGTTATTAAAAGAAACAAATGTGATTATTACTCGATATCACATGATTTATAATATAACAAGATTTTAATCGTTTAATGGCAAAGGTGTATGAGGGTGCTACACTACTTCCTTAGTTTTCTTCATTACTATAGATAAATGATATACGGAGTAATATTTTGTACTTTTGTATATGTTGGCTATAGAATAAAAGGGTATCAGTTGGTGGTACAAATTCTTTTCCTATTGCCGGTTCCTTTTACCAATCAATTGTTAACATTTTTTTTTAATCGTTAAAAGATACGTGTAAATGTCCGATAAAATTTTATTTTTAAAAGAGCCAATATTTATGAGAGTATAAATTTCATTGTCAAAACAAATTTTATGATTTATTTAGAATAAAAATCCTTAAAAAATATCCTGTTTCACTCTTAAACAAAATAATAGATTTTTTTCAATAACAAATTATTGACAAGTAAGGCTTTATACAACTAAATGGTTTTCATTTCTTTTACAATTAAACTAAAATTTTCATTTTAGAGGATCATGAGATATGTTTTTCACGAACAAGGTAGTTATTTAGACAAATAATGCTTGATACAAGTAAAGAGATTTTCATTTACCAAATAATCATAATTCTCATACAATCTACTTAAGTGGGCCGTGCATTGCACGGCAAAAAAAATTCTCTAGTATAGATGATAATAAAAATAAAATACATATAAATAATGACAACCATATACGAGTCTATATGTATACAAAGATAACATGTTGACGCCTACTATTGTCAATTTGTCATCCTCATTACCCTGCATACGGGTACTCTTTCTAGTTCTCTAGAATAACAAGCTTAAAAGATAACATATAATTGATGCTTGATATTGTTGAATAATATGTTACTTGAGTGGCTTAGATTTTCATTTTGGAAAGATAACTTTAATTTATGGTTTTTAAAATTCATCGTATGACATGGAAATACAACTTTAATATCGCAATTAAATAATAAATTACAACTCAGCATAAATCTTCTATGAGATTTCAAAATTACATGTAGACTTATGATGTGGAATGTTTAGATGATTGCTACTTAATAGTTAATATTCATATCTCCTTATTTAAAGTTTTTTAAAAAAAAATAAAGATATAACAAATTCATATCACCCGCGCCTTTTTCATCACAATTGCACCATTATCCTTCTCACATGACTCAATTTCAAAACCCCACTTAAAAAAGATTCAAACTTTGTTCAAATTAGGCTAAAAAGATTGCATTTTTTCAATGCCCTTTTTGGTCGAAAATCAGTTTCGGGTCAAAATATTGATGGATCAAGTGTATCCCAAGATGATTCTGTGACAGTATTGAAGGAAAATCCTTGCCAAGTGGAACCCAGGTATAAAAATGGTGATAAATTGTATACATTGAAAGAAAAAAGAGGATTTTGTGGAAAAAAGGGCGAAATTTGAATGGATTTGGTAAGAAAGAAAGTGATGGAATGGAGTAAAAAGATGATGTTTTGTTTCGACAGGGAGTTTGATACGTTACCAAGAATGAGCTTCGCAGAAAGCTATAGAGATTCATTGTGATGTTGGATAGTTACATTTATTTATATGGTTTTTGGTAAGTGTTTTAGTGGGTTATTTATATGGTTCAGGTAAAGCTACAAAAGTACAAATTGTGTTTTAAAGGACAGGAGTATAATATGGACCTCGATATGAAATGGAGACACAAACAATGGTATTTCATTCGTAATAGAGACACAAACATCTTTTGCAAGTCCTTTATACACTTTTCATCTAAAAAACCCTCAAACTTCACAATCTCTGCTACTGTACTATTTTATTCAATGTCGACAACTTGACCCGGAGATATCGATGAAGATGCTTCCTCCCCTATCTGCAATTGGAGTCGTCGCCGTGTTCTGGTAGCAATTCCGGTCGCCGCTGCCGCTGTTTCCCTCAATAACTTGCGTGTCTCACTAGGTGTCTTCCCTGGTTGTAAAGTCGCCTGGTCTATAAGCTCATAATTGTCGACTGATAGTGTATCTAATTCGGATTCAAAATCTAATCAGGATTAGGATAAAATTCAATCGGACCTTATAGAAGCATATTGATGTTTTAAACAATATAGTTACTATTTATTTACTTTTTGAAGGTGGGCAGTTTGAAGCAAAAGTTGTTCCAATCTTTTGTTCCTGCTTCACAGTTTTCCTCCCATGCACAACGAATTTGGAAAGTTATTAAGGAGGGCAAGGTAATGGTTCTAGATCCTTGCAATCTAGAAAGCACACGACATGACACTAAACTAAAATACAAAAATGACACACACTTTCTTTTATTACTAACAATGCCCTATTAAAAATTTATAGGATCAAAGACAGCAACATGAACAAAAAATGAAACTCGCATCTGGTATTAAACAAATAGCTTCGCTGGAATTAAGCACGGACAAGGTTGATTTGATGAGCGGCTTCATATTTGGTAGTCTTTCATCAAACAAGAGAGGGAGTCATCGGCGGTCTTTGTTACAACCTTCTGTCGATGTTATAATCCAGTGAACCATAGCTTTCAATTAAACGAAAACACAATTTTTTGTTATTGTACAATAGAGGTTGCCGAAGCTGTTGGCATGAAAAATCGCACCTTTTATGGCGAGTATTCCCAATTATTATTTGATGTGTCAACAAAACCTGCTGATGATTTTCATGACCTAATAAACAAGGCTATGCCGAGTCTAAGTATAGAAGTAATAAATGCTCCAGTGTTCAAGAAGGTTTTGAAAGACATGCCTATAGAAAATGATGATCAAAAGCAGCGGTTTAAAAAGTTAATGACCTTCTTTATTCTTAACCAAGTGCTCCTTCCTTCCAACAAACCCCCTAAGGTTCACACGTCAAACTGGTGGTGGGTCCAAAATCTTAAACAATGCGAATTGGTAAACTGCCCGAATAAAAAAAGGGTAATGGGGGGAACCCTAGCCCCGGTACCACAATTGGATACCCATCAACCCACCCCGTATGAGCCTTATGATGCCGGTAAAATACCTTCATCCTAATCCCCACAGGATCTGGGCACCCCGAAGGATTGAACCCGCGTCTTTAAAACTTCACATGTGGGTCTAGGCTTCATTGGTAACGGGTACCTTAAATGAATTGTTTTTTGTGCCAAGCGGGGATCGAACTTGGGACCTTAAGGTCATCAAGTGCTTCCCTTATCTCTACAAGTTCTGGGATGGGAAAAAGTAAAATCATGAAAAAATGATTTTAAAATATTAAAACTCGATTTGTCTTAATTGTATACTAGGGAGGCCGAGATTTGAGACTAGTTATACTTATTTTTTGAAAACATGATCTATCATGTTGAAAACTAGAAGACCATCTGTTGATGATTGTTTAGTACTTTACGATTTATATTTGGTACTCTCTTTTGGATTAACAGATAGTGTGGTTTTTGGAGATATTTTGTAAAAACGGATGTTCAAATACAAGAATTGTAAAACCAGTTAAGCCAGAGTTAGTACTAATTCCGGCTTTCAACACATGGCAAAGACCGGAGGTACTAACTCCGGCTTAACTGGTTTTGCATTGAACACCTGTTTTTACAAAATCTTTCCAAAAACACACTATTCATCCACAAAATTTCTTAAGCAGACGTGTCGTGCCATGGAAATGAGATATTTATCATTCATAAGTTAGTGTTGGCCCAAACACAATGTGTTTTGGGTCACAAGTACAATGGAACCCAAAAGAACTCTATAGTTAAGCATGTTCGGACAAGAGCAGTTCGAACATGGTCAATCCTTCGGAATAATGTGTATGTGCTTTCCATGAACAAAATGGTGCACCAATTGTGCAAAACGGACAATAATTTGGCCGTCATAGGTAGCGCGTTACAGGTTCATCAAGTGATTTCTGTAACTTGAAACTTCATTACATTACAAATCTCCAAAGAACTTATATGAATGTGTACAAGTACAGAAAGAAAGACAATTAAACCAGTTATCACATGCCTATGGGGGCACTAGATGATTTAATCATATATCATAGAGATTTAATATGCTAGGTAAAGCAGCCATAATCATGGAAATGAAGTTAGGAATTCAGTTCCGTACACGAGGCGTTTGACTGAAGGAGCACCTGGTTGATCAAGTTGTCTATGTTCAACCAAGATGACGAGGATTCACTCCTTTTCTTCCAAATGCTGGCCATTCTTCTCATCTCTTCACCTTTTCCCTCCGTCATTAATGTCCTCACAAGCTTTTCAACCTGTTTTCTGTCGACGTCACTGTCAATCTCCATTCCAATGCCCCATTTGTTACAAATATACCAACAATTCGTTTGTTGTTCAGCAAAAAACGGCCAGCAAATCATCGGAACTCCACTTGATATACTCTCCAGAGTCGAGTTCCACCCACAATGTGTCAAGAACCCTCCAATTGATGGATGCTTTAGCACCTTTTCTTGAGGGCACCAACTTGCAAGCAACCCCCTATCATTGGTCACCTGAAGGAAGTCAGGTGGCAGCATGGGGGAGTCTCCCGAAACAAGATCAGGTCTGATAACCCATAAAAAGGTCAGGTTACTATTAGCAAGTCCCCATGAAAACTCAACTAGTTGCTTGGGTGTCATCACGGTTATGCTTCCAAAATTCACATAAACCACTGAATTAGGTTCTTTTGAGTTAAGCCATTCCAAGCATTCTGTCTCTTCTTTCCAGAGACTTGAACCCACAAACTGCATATCCTTGTTCACCATAGTATCTGCAATTGTATGTAACGGTCCAATTGAGTAAACTCGTGGATAAACGCGTGAGAGCTCGTTTAACACGTCGTGCTCTAGGTCCTCAAAGGTGTTTACCAAAATCGCAGAAGCTTTTTTAGATCTATTAGTTTCTTGTATGATATAATTGAGCATTATATCGTCTGGATTTGTGGTTCTTAGGAAAGTTGGCAAGTCCTTCAAGCGTAAACCCTCCATGCTAGGTATGCATTCAACGATATTATCCAAGTACCCATTGGTTAAGTCACCAGAATCTGCATATATATATATATATATATATATATATATGTTTTAGAAAAAACATAATATCTGAAAGTTAACTTCCTAAAAGTATAAGCAATTTGAAGTTTGCTCATACGCTCAAGCTAGATTGAAAGTTACATAGTTAGGAAGAGGCTTGTCAATGAAGTTACTTCTCTTTAGATTTTTATAAATAGATTAAACTAATTGGCAGGTTGGGAGATCAATGCGAAAACAAATCTATATCAATACAAGAAAAAGGAGGTTTTTGGGACGACATGTCATCGCCATAGCGCATGATTTTATTTTATTTTATAAATATCGTGGGAAATTTTTTTGCTTTGGAGAGAAAAAGAAGAATGAATATTTTGGGAAATACCATTTAGCGGCGACATTGTCCCCGCCAAAGATCTGACGGGATTTTTTTGCCTTGAAGAGAAAAAAATAATCCAAAAAATTTGAGAGAAATCTTTTAGCGACAACATGTAATCGCGGAAAGTTTATATTATTTTTTCCCCTCTTATTTAGCGAGGACAATGTCGTTTCCAAATGTGTAATTGACTTTCAAAGTCAACAAGCAAGCTTATTTTGTCATTTAGTGGCTATTTAGCGGCGACTTTATGTCGTCGCCAAAAAGAACCGACTCCTATTGTAGTTTTTCTTGTAGTGCTAAAAGTTAAATGGGCTAGTCCAATCAACCCATATCAAACAAAGAACCCTGAAAGCCCTAACCCAACCTGTTATTTATTCATATGTGGTTCATGCATGTGTCCAAATTCGTCACCCTTAATATTAACTAGGTTTTGATACCCCGTGTGTTGCCGCAGGTAGCATTTTTTAAGGACAATATCACAACCTATTCATATTAGATATTTTTACTCAAATTAAAGTTTGTCATATCACATATATATATATAGATTTTGAAAGACAACACGAAACCATGTTTGAGCAAAAACTTGTCATATCAAATATAAACAACTAAATCCAAGATGTGTTTGCTAAAAAGTTGATCATATCAAATGTATATATTTTGTGGAAAAAATAACCCAAAAATCCAAAACAAATAAAGAGTTTTAAAGAAAAAAATTATGAAAAAAAAACCCAAAAAGTTTTTTATAGACAATAGAAGTTTAATGATTTATAAATGTTCCAAACATTTAAAAACCAATAGAAAATAATTTTATTAATACTTTAAAACTAATATTATAAATTAAAATTGTTTTGGGCCGAGACTCCAACAAAAATTAAATAAGATTCCATTCCCAGCCAAAAAAAAAAAGATTCGGAGGTGAGGATAGGAAAAAGGTTTTAAACCCCTGACCTCCAGGTGAAAAATCACAGGTAAAGATGGGAAGGGGATTCAAATTGACCTTCTAATTCAAAGGATGCACCTCTTCCATTGCGAAGGTAATTTATTTTATAGTAGAGGGTAGAGTTAACGTGAGAACCGTGAGAACCACTAATTTTTCTCGTTTTTGGTATGGTTTTATTTTTTGTATATTTTTTATTTTTTTTTAAATAAAAACTCATACTAAAGAAAAACCAAATTCTTTTTTTCCCCTAATCCGAGGACTATGGATTATGTGTTGAAAACGGATGGATACGATATTAGCGTAGCCTTTAGCCGAACGGACCTAGCCCTTTAAAGGGCTTCGCCCCTATTGGGCGGAGCCCTCAAAGTATTTATAAAGGGCGGAGCCCTCAAGGTATTTATAATGGGGTTGAGGTCTTAACGAATTGAAAATAATTTGGATTTGATGTACGGCGATCCAGAGATGATGATGATCGGAGATGGTGGTGATTGGATTTGATGGATACGGTACGGTATCCGTCCACGAAGATGGTGGTGATTGGAGTTTGTAAGTCTGGAAGTGAAAGAAAGACAATGAAAAATTTGAAGAAGAAATAAAAATGAAAGGATAAATAAATGAGTGTTTTAAAAAAGATGATATTTTAGTGGTTCTCATTGTTCATACTTTTGGTTCTCATTGAATCACTTCACTATATATATATATATATATAGAAAAGTTACTTTAGGAACCCCTAAAATGTCAGAAACCTTTAGGAACCTTTTAAATCAATCTCATCCATTAATTATTTCAATCCAATGGCTAATATTGAAAGTGGCAGTTTTGTAAATAAATGGAAGTTAAAAATAAGGGAAATTAATAAAAAGGGTAGGATTGTAATTTTGTATTCCATAAATATTCTTTTTCCAATTATCCCACCTCACAAATCATTAAACAAAAAAAAACACACACACATACTCTCTCAAAATTCTGCCCGGATTCAACCGCTGCCGCCGCTGCCTACAGTTCCGGCCGTCGGAGTTCTTCAACAAACTGTCGAAAATCACGGCTAAGATTCCCACACCCAGGCCGCCGGCCGCATCAGTCCGGCCACCGTTGAGTTTCTCTTCTTCTCAGATCCACCACCGCCGTCGTCGTGGGGTGTCTCTTCTTCTCAGATCTGAGGCATCCAGACCGCCGGCCACCACCGCATTTAGTCTGTCGTCGATTTTTCTTCTCAGATCCTCCATCGCCCGCCGGATTCAAACCCGTCGCCGCGGCGGTTCTTTCCACCCTAAACCCTAAAAAGCCGCCGGGAAGATCTGATGCATAACCGCCACCGCTGCTCTTTTCCGGTGTATTTTTTGGTGTTTCCTCTGTCGGTTATTACTTTTCCGGTGAGTGGGGGGCCGTCGCCGAAACCACCGCTGCCGCCTCCGTTTCTTTCTTTCCCCTCAACCACCACCGGCGCCGCTCCTTTTTTTTTTTCTCCCCAACCACATCGGTTATTACAGTTTTTTGATTGTATGTTTATGGAAATTTATTTATTTTTTGTGTAATTTTTTTTTGTTATAACTTTCTGTGTAAATTTATGTAATTTCATTTTTTTTTTATGTAGTTAGATGTGTTGGGTTTTTTTTCTTCTAGTTTTTTAAGTTTTTTGTAAATTTTTGTTTGAGCATATGTGTATGATTGTATATTATATGTATGTGGTTGTATTTTTTGTTGGATCATACGTGATTTCCGGTGAGATTTTGTTAATGAGCATATGTGATTTCCGGCTAGATTGTAAATAAACATATGTGATTTTCCTGTATGATTTGATTATATGTGATTTTCGGCAAAACTATAAATTGTAAATAAGATTGGAACTTCAGAAATCCTATTTAATTTGTAGATGAGCACATGTGATTTCGGCAAGATTGGATTATATGTGATTTTCCGGTGACATTGGATGATATGTGATTTTCCGGCGAGTTTGGATCATATGTGATTTCCGGCAAGATTTGATCACATGTGATTTTCTGGCGATAATGGATCATATGTGATCCCATAAAATTAAGGATATTTTGAAAACTGTTATATTTATTAAATTTTATAAAATAAAAATAAAAAAATGATTTTACTATTCTACCATTTGTCAAAAGGGTTCCTAAAGGTTCTTGATCTTTTAGGGTTTCCTAAAGTAACTTTCCCCTATATATGTTTTGGTTCTTATAAACAATTTTTAACATAAAACAAATAAAACCAAATAAGATGGTGACATGTGTCATGAGTCTTTAACAACAATTTAATTAATTTTAAAAGCATATATGGTATAACACATAATATTATATCGTATAATTATTAAGAAAATAGTTTCTTAATTCACGGTCGTGCATGATCAGTTTTCTTTCTTAGTTTACCACTGTGCATCATCAATTGAGTGTTCCATATTGAAAACATATCACATGTGTCCATCTATATTGGAAACAGAACCGTAATTGAGTGTTCCATATTAGAAACATATCACATGTGTCCATCTATATTGGAAACAAAACGATCATCTGTTTTGTTAATTCATCACTATGCATCATCATTTTAGTATATCATAAAAGATGAGTGTGCGTCAAATATGTGATACCATGAAGGATTAATGTTCATCAAATGTAACCAATTTTTTATGTGATATCATAAAAGACCCCACTTGAAAGACCAGCAGTTTTGGTTTATTGGCTTTTTATTTATTTCTTTATCTTCACCTTTTATAGCAAGATAAATAATGGCCATATGTTTAGAGACAATACTAGGAATGTACCCACGCGATGCGCGATAGTGAATAATTTTTCAAAAAATTTAAGTTAAATTTTTCAAAAAATTTAAGTTATAGTATATGAAATTCGTAAACTTCATTCAGTACATGCATCAAAAGGTGATGGTGG
>JAOEHQ010003245.1:0-18547 GCA_025447715.1 Asclepias incarnata
CTCCGTCCACCCAATTTTCATAATATGATTATCTCAAATTTTGGGGCCAATACTCAAGGGACATATATGAGTGTACGGATTGGGGAACACTTGACCGAATCACCGCATCAAATGCAACCCCAAACGCACCTCTTTCGGGACTATTTTCGAATCGGGTTTTAGGAGATGGTTTTGGCATTACCATAGATAACAAAATATTAAAATTCCCCAATATAATCTACAAATATGAAGGCAACTTCGTTAGTACATCAAAAGTGAGGAATATCATAATATTCTACAAAGACTAACAAACAAATAATTTTTCAAATAACATATCGTATCTATAGAAATTACACACAATTCAAACGAAGTTTTCAATAAGGCAATGCTTTAGAAATAAAAATCATACGAACATATAAAACAATTATTGAGGCTTTAAAAGAGATATCAAACCAATAATAGAGTAACGCTGAAAGAATTATAAGGATTCAAATCATAGTTCAATACTCAAGTAAAATAAGAATCCGTACCTGGATAAGTCTCTTACAACTAACAATGTTCAAACTCCACGACAATCCTCAATAAGATCTAGAAGGTTTTTCGAAGTTTACTTGAACCCAGGAGATGCTTTGTCTTACGCAATATCTATATAAATTAACCACCCGTTATTTCTTATATATAATCCAATGTTATTTAATGTTGTCCGTTATCTGTCATTATAGTTATTAGTTTTTATACTTAGTTATGTCGAATTAAAGTAGGTATTACTCGGCACTAATAATTCTCTTTACTTGATGTTATACAAATTAAATACCTATTAATTATTCATTTTATAAAATATATGGGTTCATGCAGCACATCATCTTCCTCGCCATGTGTTACGCAAACTTACAGTTTAATCCAAGTTTACAAAAACATGAATTAAGCTTATTTTGATTTTAGTGACTATACAAACTATTAAGTCTAGCACTATCCATCGATTATCATAAGTTTAAGGTCCCGTTAACGTTAGTAATGAACCATAAATTTACAACAGAAACATGTATACAACTGATTGATATTCGAATGAGTCGCTTGAGATATACCTCCGCAGATGGACACATGCTTTGCAACGAATATGAGCATCTCAGAACGGACTAGAGCCTCGCCTCCCTTTGGTATCCCATCCGGTAATCTCCTCATTGACACTACGGATGGACACAATCACCCGTCGTTCCTTACTCTAACCCGCATTCCCTCCGTCCAAATCAAACTCGTGGAAGTTCCATGAATGATTTATGGTTGATTTGTTATTAAAGTTGATTGATCGAATAGAGTGCGTGGGGTGTAAGGTGATTTGCAAGATGAAAGAGATCGAGGTGAATGAATTGAATAATCAAGATGGAAGTCGTATGTATAAAGGAGGTAGGTCCGATAAAACACAAATTTTAGTCGTATAATTTGGGATTTGATTTGATTAGCACGTTAGTAATCACTAATAAAACGGGATATGCAAATCATGGATTGATCAAGTTTCCATATTTATATTTTTAAACTCTTGGATCTTTTATTATTCCTTCTATCCATCTAATATATTATCATTATCATACTAAACTCTTAAATACACATAATGATCTATAATACCGTGAATATTATCTATTTTATAGATTTGTTACTTCATCTATTAGTATAACTTATTTCTTGATTATTTATTTTAGATTTTACGTGCGGTTCCAAAATCATTTAAAAAAATAACAATCTATAAAAGACGTATAATTATTATTGATATTTATTACTATTTTAACGGATATTACACTCAATGTGTTTTGTTCTTTCGTGAAAGACTGGATTGTTGGCAATGTGTCGGGCCGCCTGGTTATCACAAAATAAAGGAGTAGGCCCGTCAAAAGTCACCCCTAAAAACTGCAGAAGCCAACGCATCCATAGAATTTCATTGACGGTATTGGCCATAGAACGATATTCTGCTTCAGAAGAACGAGAAACCACCATCTGCTTTTTCGTTTTCCAAGAGGTCGGGGCACCTCCTAGAAAGAGGACATAACCAGTACGTGAATGCCTTGTGAACGGACAACCTAGCCAGTCTGCATCACAATATGCTGAGAGATGATAATCGCCATCACACCGGAGAAGAATACCTTGACCGGGAGTGCTTTTTAAATAGCGAAGCACACGAAGAGCAACATCAAAATGAGGTTGGCGTGGGTCAGAAACAAACTGGCTCAAAACATTTACTGCATATGTGACTGCATATGTGATGTCAGGTCACGTAGCCTGTAAATACAGAAGACGGCCTACCATTCTACGGTACTCATGTTCATCAACCTTTGGCTCGTTGCTAGCCTTGTCTAGCTTTAAGTTTGGCTCCATAGGAAAAGTGCTAGGACGACATCTGCCCATTCCACAGTCTTCGAGTATATCAAGAGTATATTTTCTTTGACTTAGTACCAAGCCTTTAGTGGTTCGTGATACCTCAATTCCAAGAAAATACTTGAGGTTTCCCAAATCTTTGATACTGAAGCGTTTATTGAGTTCATTTTTCACGGCCTGAATATTAGGTCGTGGTGCAAAGTAACTCTCATTTTTGCTTTCTCTATTCGAGATCTTCTTTGCCTCTTTGGAAGGACAAATGCTGGAAAAACTCAGCCATACATGCAATCATCCTCATAGCTTGTTGGTGTTTATGAAAAGCAAGAAACGATGCCTGCTTTAATGGTATTACCCCTTCATGGCAGTGGCTAAAAGAAGAACTACAGAGCCTCGGTTTTCTTTGGATAAAGAGTAGAGCAAAATGTCAAGAATTAACATGGGAAAGATGGCGCGAGTTCAAGTTATAAACATGGTCGATCACAAAGATCTGATGCAAATTGCCAGCCACATATTGCGGATTTAGGGCAAAACTTGGAGCTTGTTTCATGTTTTTTTTGGGTACTTGCATTTCGTTTTGGGGTATAATGCTGGTGAAAACGAGCTAGGATGAAAACCATTGGCACGGCCCTTAGACTCGGGGATTTTTTTCATGGGCCACCTCAGGTTTTTTCATCCATTTTAGTTCCTTCACAGTTAAGATTCGGACAAAAGGGTGTTTTTTGGCATAATTATGATCAGATTTGTGAGATAAGCATGAAGGGATTAACAGATTGAATTAAGCTTGTGTTTTTTTGGCCGAATTTTGATGAGTTTTGCTTGAAAAAATTCGGTTATTGTAGTGGAAAAGAATCGCCTATTTTGAGAGAAAAAACACATAGTTGACTATCTTTTTTTTTTGAGAGAAAAAGAAGAAAAGTAAGGGTTTTATTATTATCCTAAATTATTTCTAACCCTATGATTATTATTTATTATGATTTCTATTGTGTTTGGCTAAATATTATGAGTTTATGACTTCTTGTGATCATACGGTGGTATTGATGAAATCGTTGTTGACTCAAGATGGTCAACTAGTGGTGGTGTTGTGAGTAATTAAGTGAATGGAAATTTTGATAAACAGGTCAAACACAATGCAGACACTTAAAAGTATAAACATTAAACAGACCATAACAATTAAATAAACGTCAATCCATCCAGGATAGATATAGTTTATAAGATTAACAAGTCTTTCTCCAGTGATGAACATCACCATAAGCAAATAAAGGATTTTCTATGTATGGATACTTTTGTTTTGCAGCTCAAGGAGTACTTCATCTTTCTCCAATCCCATCACTACGACTAACCAATTCAATGCCCCTGTTTGCTTCAATGCGTCTACAAGAGGCTTAATGCATGCAGCCAAATCATTTTTGAACGTAGCTGAACAGCGCTTCTTGTTACATGCCAATAGAATATCACATGCACGATTGCAAAAATGCCCCACCACAAAATCCTCAAAGTTCTGCAATGTGTCATTCAACATCCCATCAGATATATGTACTGAACAAGTAGTGCAAGTAGATATATGTTTATAAAAAAATTAAAAAATTAAAAAAACAGTCTCACCTTGGGTGGTTTTTTCATGATATGCAGCATTGTTTTGAGTGACTTTATTAGGGTATTATCGTTGTACACACATGAAGCTTGTTCTCCATTAGGAGAGTCTCTCATAAGTGCATATGTAGGTTCATTGAATATAGGATTGCTGTTCAAAAACTTATTCTGTATGGAGACCAGCAGTTGGAGCATAGTCGATCTGCTAGGTACCCATATCGGCTCCAAGCCACCACTTGTATTGGGAAGGCTCAAGCAAACCTTACCACACTCGGACATGTTAGGATTAATACCAAGACCACCAGAGTGATAGTGCACAAACTGCAACAAAAAAATGAACTATTCATTGAACAAGTTTAAACCAACTAGAATATATGTAGGTTTGTCAGTATGTTTATATATATAAGCGTCAAGAAGAAGGCAGAGATAACATACAGGCGGACTATGAGGATAGTTGCTTGGGAAACACACATCAAAAAAGAAGAGGCCACCATGATAAGGAGTCCCTCTTGGCCCGATAATTACAGCTCTTAAAAGATCCTTCCTTGATTGATAAACCCTCACAAAAATGGTCTCTATAACCAAATCAAAGAAACTCATGTTTAAATACAACCCCAACATCAATGATTAAGCTTAAATTACACGCTTAGATATAGATTAAACAAAAAGTTAATATCTATTCTTATTATGTCTAATGAATGGGAATACCAGGCAACTGTTCCTCAAGAATCCTCCACTCTTTCTTTATTGCGTTAACCCAGTCTTTTGGTGGCTGAAAATGTATACATATGTAAGTGATGAAAGGTAACATCAACATATTATGTATGAACACACACACACACAATTACCTGATACATAGCGAGATTACGTGCTGAAAAGAAGTGATCCGAGTGGTCAACAACAGAGTCAAACTTCTTGAAGTTTTTATACCTTTCCAAAAGATCTGTAGTATTAACATGTGAACCATGGTGAATCTTCTGACTTGCTGATTCTCCTTGTCTTGCAGTACTATAGATGTGCCCAACTTCCTGGAAGACCATAGAACAAGACACAAATATACATGTGTGAAGATAACTTTTATTAAAAAGAAAGCGGAGAATACTAGATATCCATGGTTGATTTCGAACCCTGATATATGTTACATCTACAACATACAAAGGTTGCCCGATTTCGACTTTCATGCCATCCTTGACCAGAACCTTAGTCACCAAGCAAGCACATGAGGCACTGAAATTCCATGACACATAAATATGGTCTGAGCCATGATATACTTCAATGTCCTGCAACTTGAAACAAGAAAATAAGCTCAGTTAATAGGCTTGTAGTGAATCCGCTTCCCCTTCTTAAGGGAATATATATCTTTTTATCTTTCATCTAAAGCTCACTCTCAAAAACTACATAAACGTAGTTTTTGTAAACGCTTTCGGACGCCAAGGTGAAAAACGAGTGAAATGAAGCAAATGAACTAAAGGTGTATCCCTGGACCGCATTTAGTGGACCAAACTAAGAAGAGCTCACAGAATGGAAGGTTGGACGGGTTGATCATGGGTCGGCCAAAGAGTTTTTTTTTCTAATAAAACAATTTGTTTGCACTAATAATACCCATTAGGAGACTCAAGACCTGTTTAACCTCATTTTGTTGGCATCAGAATCTGCCAAATTCTAAGGTAGTGCCGTAGTGGGTTATAAATGAGCATTTAGGTGACAGAAAGTAACAATCTCAATCGTTCACAATCAAGCAAACTATGTTAAGGTTAATAGCCACTTCATCAAAAGAAAAAGGTTGGGTATGGATAAATTTGCAAGCCGTGCATTCATGTTGTAGCAAAAGATACAAAAACACACAGATAACAAAAAGAATACGACTCTTCAAGTACACTGAACAAGATATCGAAACGCGCAAGTACAAGAGAACTTGCTTCTGGTGTTTTTGTAAAACTGAGACATGGAAGGGAATGAGAAAAAGAAACTCTTTTCGACTTCTCAATACTGCATTATTGAGGCTTTCATCAAAGACAACCAGAAGCTTTTTCGGTGATTAGAGACCCACACAAAAAGGAGACAAAGAAAAAAAAAATCCCTGTCTTTTGAATCTATCTGTGTTGCACCACTAGAGATGGCATACTACACTCCTACGATTGAAGGACCATGGAACAAGATACATGTAAAAAAGAACTCAATACCCACTTTAGTTAATCTGTAACATGGAGGGGAAATAAAGGAACTTACACTACCTTCTTCTTGTTCGCCACATCATTGATGTCTTGATCAATAACAACCTTGTTCTTTTTGTTCGCTGCATCATTGATATCTTCATCCATGACAGCCTGCCTCTTTTTGACTAGGGGAAGAAACTCTTGAGATTCCTTTGCTCCAATTTTGTTAAAAGCGTCTACAAGGGGCTTGATGCATGATGCTACATCATTCTTGAACTCGATTGAGCATGTCACATTGACATCACTAAAAAGACACCCGATTTGCAGACCTTCCATATAAGCTTTACATGCCACTAGGATATCACGCACATGCTTGCGAAAATGACCAACCACCAAATCCTCAAAGTTCTGAATGCATGCATGCATATCATCCATCCAACATCAGATTAGTTATCCATACAAGAAGTAGCTAGGGACAAAAAAAAACACAACACTTTTACCTTGAGTGGTTTATTCATGGTATAGGCCATTGTTTTGAGTGATTTTACAACGGTATTCTCGTTGTAAAGAAAGGAAAGATACTCCCCAGATACAGAGCCTCTCGCACTTGTATTTTTAAGTCCGTTAAAGTAAGGTTTAGTGTTAAAAATCAAATTCTGAATAGAGACCAGAAGTTTGAACAAACTCGTGCCAGGTACCCACGAATTTTCTTCTGTGGGAGATGTATTGAGAAGGCTCAAACAAACTTTGCCACTAGTGTTGAGATTTGGATTGATACCAAGGCCGCCAGAGTGATAGCGAACGAGCTAAAGAACAAAATTAAAATCAAATTAGGCTTTATTTAAGTTAGGCTAACCGGCACATATGTATGTGTATGTAAACACGAACAAAGAGGAGGAGGATAACATACAGGTGGGGTAGAAGGATACATGTTAGGGAGAAACACATCAAAGAAGAAGAGACCATTATGATAAGGGGTCCCCGCACGTCCAATAATAACAGCTCTTAACAGATCTATCCTTGATTCATAAGCCCTCACAAATATGGTTTCTGTACCAAATTACAGAATGCAGAAACATGAGTTCACATATGATAACCCCCCCAAAACAAAAACAAAAAAAGGAAAAAAGGAGAAGAAATGCATGAATATCTTTGAAATAAATAGGTTCGTTCATACATATGTATATATACAACGACAAAAAAATAATAATTTCAATGATTGGCATTATACCAGGTAAGAGTTGCTCAAGAATTCTCCACTCTTGCTTGACAGCTTTAGTCCAGGCTGGCTGAAACATATAACAAAATGTATTAATATGAAACACATTAATTAAAGGTAACAGCAGCATCAACAACAAAAGTGTATTACTTACATGCTTCATTTCACAAGTGCAGGCTGAAAAAAGATGATCAGAATGGTCCACGACAGTATCAAACTTCTTGAAGGTTTTGTATCTTTTCATAACATCATCAGGATCCATTACCATTAGGCTGCTGGTGCTGCTGCTGCTGCTGCTGCTACTGCAGCCGGTATCTTTAGCAGTAGCAGCATTAGTAATTGGTTGGTTGTCAACTAACGACACTGGCAGATTTGAAAGACCATCGAGAGCCTTCTTAAAATGCGACTTTTGGGATTCGTCAGACAACGGCTTTGGGACGTAACTTGAAGGGGTTGGGTTCTTCATAATAAACATAGTTTGGCCTTTTTCGATATGCATTCCATCGCTTATCAGTACCTTTTCCACCTCACAACAAACCGGGGACCGAAACGTTCCAAGAGGATAATCAAGATCGTTGTTTTCCATTAAATGTCCTAAATATGATTTAATAGAATAAATCAACTCAATGGGCACTTTTATAATCTTAGATACTATATTGTTACATGAATTAATTAATTAATGAAAACAAATTAATAAATAGATCAAAATCAAATTTGATAATGTTCTTCCCCACCCGAACCCTGCCCCTAACCCTAACTATATTTTGTAAATGGCAGATAGATCCTAAAAAACAAACAAAATGGAATATATATATATATATATATAAAAGTAAATATTAGGTGGTTTAAGAGAAGTTTTTTTACCTGACAAACCAAATAACAAACAGCTTTGGAGCACAAGGGGGGTTCGTATTCGTATTCGGAAGAACAATAACAATGGATTCTTATTTAATTACGGTGATGGTGGTGGTTGTTGCTTAATGGATTCTTATTTAATTACGGTGATGGTGGTATTGTTGCTTTCTTTCCATGGTCGGCATATACTCATTGTACGTTTTGTGTCTCCGGTTTACCCATACATATTTCGGGTGTTACACGTGTTATTGGGAGAAAATATATCTTTTTTTTTTTTTTAAATGTGAATTACTTGCAAATATCGGAAGGTCTAACCGGGCGTTAGAGAGCCCCCTCGCAGAATAGATCCCCAATATAAATCTTTTCGATGAGAAACCCCTATCACCTGGAGGAGAAAACTCACTCATGCCCACCATAAGTGAAAATTAAATACATGTGGCCACCACCAAATATGCGTCTACCCCCTATCACCTGGAGAAGAAAACCCACCAGGCCTACCATAAGTGGAAATTAAATACATGTGGCCACCACCAAATATTTGTCTACCTTCCTCATTATTTGGAGCAAATATCTTTTGGGGATAACATATATGTTTCTACCTTTCTCTCACATTGATTTCAATCACATGGCTAAATGTTTTAAAAAATTTTAAAGATTATGAGGGGGAAACATGTATGAATATGATGCTAGAAGCATATATGTTATCCTCATATCTTTTATCTTTAATCTCTTACATATTTCTTCCAAGATCATCCGTAGATAATTTATACAAATAAATCGTGTGAAAATAATTTATGAGCGTTATAAAATGCACGGTTTGTTTAAAGGATGATTATTTTATAAGATTGTTTAGAAATTGTAAAAGTATGTTTGTGATACAAAAAGTAGTTGAAGATATAACACCTCGTGCAGATGTTTGAAGACAAAACAAACAGAACCTTACATATACATATTTAACTAATCTCCTTACTATACTAAAGGAGAATAGAAGCTGACATTAGATTTAGGCTTTATTCCCATTATAAGACATGCCACGTCATCAAATACACACATTGGCATACGTCATCTATGTGTATTTTTTTAGCTTTCATCAGAAGCCTCCTTCAATCTTCTTCTATACTTTTCTTTCTCTCTCTCACAGACTCATCTCCCCAAATGATACAAAAAATAAATCTCAATCAAATATTTTTCCTTTTTTTACCTTTACAGTTTCTTCTCTATTACCGATCCATTTTTAAGGGTTTCTGTTATATATATATGTGTATATATCTATATATAGGTATGAGAAGACCGTCATGGAACAAATCACAGGCGATCCAGCAAGTTATTATGTTAAAAGCGTTACTTGAACCGCCGCAGGATACCGATGACAGTGGCCGGAAATCGTACATTGCGTCTCGCCACCAACAGCGAACCCTAACCGTACGTTTTTATTTAATTTGGATTCATTTAGTTTTGTATTTTTTTTTTAATTTTATGGATTTTGCTACGTATAGCACTGATGAAGTCATTGTAAAGTCATATGAATAATGTTTGATACTTGATTAGTTTACTAGCACTGTGTTAGGTGATAATATTGATTAAGATGTATTATATATTAAAGTCATATGAATAATGTGAAATGTAGGTCCAGAAAGGAACAAGTGCGGATACGGAGATCTCTCTTTCAGCGGAGGAATCACCAGGTCACCGAACTGATACCGACAAGAATGATATATTGGGGGATAATGATTCTGCTGCTGCTGAACCTTCTCCTCCTCCTATACATGGGTATGTTTGTTTTTTAATAAATCATGACCATTAGTTTTGCTATTACCTCCTGTTAGAAATGAGGAGTTGTTATATATTGTATTTGATCATTTTGTGCGTATTGTATGAATTTGGGTTACGTATACAATGGAAGTATGGAACACATGTGCATTGTTTTATAGTATTATGTATTCACTTTCTCTTTTTCCTTTTTCTTTTCGGTTGTGGTTAGTCAAAGGAATGCTAATTAATGTATTTAATTTGAAGGTTGTGCTTCCAACTGTATATTGGTTCAAATGTTGAGTCGAATTCTTTAGCCGCTTCGTACGTTTTGAAGTTGTGCTTCCAATTTAATGGCTCAAAGTTAAGACCTGATAGATAAGAATTTTTAATTCTTTATTACCTATACAGGGTGTGTTTGTCAAGGGATTTTTAGGAGCTTAAAGCTCACGGGCCTTAATAAAACCTCTTATTGAATAAAAAGCCATATTTGAATGTTGGTTTTAGGGAAAAGCTCTTGAAAGCCCCTAAGTAAAAGCTACTGCAAGTAACTTAAAAAAAAAGGCTCTAGCTTCTAGCTCCAGCCCCCACCCGCAACTCTTGCTACCTTTGCCCAACATACCTGTAGTCTCATCAGTTGATGTCGTAAATCGTAATGATACTTTATTACACTGTATGATGCCGTTTATAATGAAGGTAATGAGTTGCAAGTTATAGTTCCATACACATTACGGAATCACCTTTTGATACATGCCACTTGAACCTCTTTTCTCTATATTCTTTTCCAAACCACACCACATAGAGCCACAAAACCCCCTCTTATTCCCTTAGAGTCTTAGACATACCGCCACACTTTTGTCCACCACCCACAGCATCCCCGAGGGCCGAGGGTCGGTGTTGATGAGTTTGCAGATTCTACAGACTCTCAATGCCAATATGTAGATCGCCTACTGTTTTTGGTGCCCAATCATTTCAGTGACTGAACATTATATTCACCTCCTGTTTTCGTAGTCTCTTTTAATTTATGGGTCGATTTCCACTCTATCAACATTAGAAATTTTAGTGACACAGTACACTATTATCCTGTGTTAGGCTATGCTCTCGCTTTTGGACCTCCATTATTCATGGCAAGTCTTATAGGCATTGTATCCAGTACCCATGTGTGTTAATACCATTTGAAAATGCCCTATATGTTGTGGTAAAGTGGCACTAAAGTATTTCATTTGGCATTTTGTTATAGCGGATGGTTTTTTATGTTGCTTGATTCATTTCATATCTTTATGAAGGAGTTGAACTGTGTTGGAAATTGTGCTATAATTTACTAGTTTTTCCACTGGTGACCCATTTAGGGTTTATGTACCTTTTAGCCAAGGCAAATCTATAAAGCAGTTCAAAAATGAGAATTTAGTTAATGTTAAGTTTATACTTGGATCTTACTCATTTTAGTTGATGTTTGCACTGAACATTTAGGGGTTGGTACCTCACTTAGCAGAGCATTTAATATTACAGAGTATCAGTTTTCATAATTTTGTTCGGATGTATGGTTCTTTGCTTTCCATGTTAGATTTGTTTGTGTGTTAGTCGAGCAGAGAACAAAATCACTTGAAAAGGATTATCACATTGTATTTAAATGTATGCGAACACTGTATATCACATACATGTAACTCGAGGAAGAATAACTTGTTATACATGGTATGCGAGTTTTTTAAGATATACAAAAATATCCATAACCTTAAACTTACGAATTGCGTCATGCAGTTACCATCACTAATGATATATGCCGGATAAATTAGTAACTTTAACCATAGGGGGCACAAGAATTGCTGTTTAAAGATCTTACTGATAATGCAATTCCAAATTAAATTACCATTTCTCTGAATCTTCCAGGATTGGTGGTGGGCCAGAAGCGACAAAAGGACAAATGACAATATTTTATAGTGGCAAGGTGAATGTCTATGATGATATTCCAGCTGATAAGGTATATGGTATATCTTATACACTTCAGCTTCTAACACTCTGATGTCACTAACTGAGCAATTTCAGGCACAGGCACTATTGCAGCTTGCTGCAAGCCCGCTCCAGTTTCCTCAGGAAGATCCATCTGATGGAAACGTGTTGCAAGCTCCAAGCATGAATGTGGTCCTAGATTTCCCTGCCATGCTCTCGCCGGTCATGCAAACAGGTTGGTCAGCTTATTACTAAATGTATGCAATAGTTATATTGCTGATTGTGGAACTTCTGATTATTGAATAATGAAACAATAGGTATTCAGTAATTGAAGTGTTCACTTTCTTGGAAGCCACATAAGTATTGCTTAGTTCAGGTTGGCCATAGTAGAAATTAGCCCATTCTGCTTTTACTTTGAATGGAAGAGCCTGTCATTGCTTTTGTTGCTAGCTTATGTATGAACTAATGCATATAGTATATGTCACCCCTTCCCATGGCTTTCTATAACCAAATGAACATTGGTTTATAATCATACAGCTTAAGTGAAGGGAGATGGATTAACTTCCAAGGGTTTCTTTGTTCAAAAGAAATGCTTGTTTATTTTCAAACTGATTGGGATAATCTGGCTGGTTCAGGTATAAAGTCATGTTGGTGGGTTTAACGGTATACATAGAGGCTGAATTGGGGAAATCCCCATTTCATTTCTTTCTTAATTAGAAGGTGATAAAAATATCTTTGTAATTTGTACATTATTTCTTGAAGTAATACTCATGTTGAGTTAGCTTTCAGTTCATTGAGAGGAACTAAATGTTAACTCTTGACTGATATTTCACACTATTACCACACATTAAGTCATGTTGGTGGGTTTAACAGTATACATAGAGGCTGAATTGGGGAAATCCTCATTTCATTTCTTTTTTAATTAGAAGGTGATAAAAATACCTTTGTAATTTGTACATTTTTTCTTGAAGTAATACTCATGTCGAGCTAGCTTTCAGTTCATTGAGGGGAACTAAATGTTAACTCTTGCCTGATATTTCACACTATTACCACACATTTGTTGCAAGTGGGCCTAGAACCCATAACCTCTTGGCTGGTGGGTCACCTTGATAACCGCTAGGCAAAGATAATTTGATTTCCTACAACTTATGGGACATTCTAATTTCCCCTTTGTGTTGATGACTGTTATCTCATAGTTATCATTTTGGTAGACAGACAGCTTATTTGATTGAGTAGTCAAATAACTGAATTTGATGTTTTGGTGAACAATATTGTTGATAGGGCATTCTAATGGAAATGTAATATATACTGATGTGTAATTTGTGTGGTCTTTAGTGAGAATGGCAGACAACCATCAACTGCACAATCAAGAAAGCTATATATTACGTGAAGAAAACTCTGGTAATTTTGCATATCTGTTATTGGAATTCGTTATGGCTTTTTATACATCAGATTCGTTGCATCATGTAATTTTTTGGAAGTCGGATTAATATTTCTGTAGCGTTGATGCGTTTTTCTTCTCATGATTCTATTATTTTGATATTTTCATGTCAAATGCAAAAACCGTTTTGGCTTGTTTGTTCCTGTTTAGCCAAAACATTTAGTGTTACTCATTCGAGACATTATCAATGCTTTGTACTTTGAAGTAAAAGGGAAAATGTACCAGTGCTTCCACTGAAATGGAACAAGGAGGTTTATTCGAAATGTTAACTCTTGGCTGATATTTCACTCTATTACCACACATTTGTTCCAAGTGGGCCTAGTACTCATAACCTCCTGGCTGGTGGGTCACCTTGCTCATCGCTAGGAAAAGATAATTTGATTCCCTACGAGTTAATTGGGACATTCTAATTCCCCTTTTGTGTTGATGACTATTATTCCATAGTTTTCATTTTGGTAGACAGACAGCTTATTTGATTGAGTAGTCAAATAACTGAATTTGATGTTTTGGTAAACAATATTGTTAATAGGGCATTCTAATGGAAATGTAATATATACTGATGTGTAATATGTTTTGTCTATAGTGAGAATGACAGACAACCATCAACTGCACAAACAAGAAAGCTACATATCACGTGAAGAAAACTCTGGTAATTATGTTGTTATTGGAGTTCATTATGGCTCTTTATGCGTCAGAATCATTAAGTAATATTTTTGGGAAGTTGGATTAATATTTCTGTAGCGTTGATGAGTTTTTCTTCTCATTATTCTGTTATTTTCATGTCAAATGCTAAAACCGTTTTGGCTTGTTTGTTTCTGTTTAGCTAAAAACATTTAGTGTTGCTCATTCGAGACATTTTCAATGCAGAGTCACCTAAATTGGCCAGTTTTCACATAATGGGGTCAATATTTTCCCTTCTCATCAGTAGTCTCAATGGTCATGCTCTGTACATTGAAGTAAAAGGGAAAATGTATTAGAGCTTCCGATATTATTTTTTATGCATGAACCTGGTTACCAGCACTTGTTACTAATGAAACAATACAAGATTGTACTCATATTTTACAAACTCATATCTCACAAACTAATTATTACAAGAAAAACAAATTGGCCGGAAAATGTTCCGGGGTCAACCAACCTACCTTTTCCAGATGCATACTAAAAGTATCCAGGTTTGACCCATTAACCAACCTGTCTGTCCAGCCGATTAGCCACCTCTAGTCTCAAGTTCAAACATCAAAGTTTAGAGCCTTAATATGACGTATAATGAGCTAAGCATTTTATGATGACCATCTTCTCCTTTAACAATTTTATTTCCTTTTGCAACTGTATTTTGAAGCTGAGTGTTCGGCGAGCAGAAAAGCATCAGTTCAAAGATACCTAGAGAAGCGGAAGGACAGGTATCTTTACCTTAACCTTCAATAGTTAGCAAATTCATCATTTGCTTTGCTTCTTTGTCTTGCTTCTTACGTTCCTGTTAGGTGAAGGTTTAAGAGCAAGAGAAAATCAGGAGCTTCAGCATTTGATGTATATGCAAACCATCAGATTGGGAATCACAGCCTACATGCGCAGTCGAGTAGGAGTGCCACTTGCTCGCCACCTCCACTCAGACCACCTAACACCCCTAATGGGTTTAGCTA
Source organism: Asclepias incarnata (assembly GCA_025447715.1). Lineage (NCBI taxonomy): Eukaryota > Viridiplantae > Streptophyta > Magnoliopsida > Gentianales > Apocynaceae > Asclepias > Asclepias incarnata. The sequence continues at coordinate 14,941 of JAOEHQ010003245.1, forward strand.
AGTTTGAGCCATATATCGAAGAGTTCAAGTCCCTCTGCCATCCTTGCTGACTAAAGGTAACTTAACTTGTTTTATACGACATCCTTTTTTATGTATGATTTTGACTGATTGTAATATCTAAATTTGAATTTTTGACTCCTTGCTCCCAGATTTGAAGTGCTTAAAACTTTCCAAATTGTTGTGCAAAGTGTATCTTTATTGCTTAAAACTTCCCAAATCACTTTTTTGAAAAGGTTAAATTATAGCTAAGCTTATATGATTTCTGTAATCATATTTAACACTATTTATAGAAAACCATGCAAGGTGTTTGGCATTGACCTGCCCGTACAAATTTACCCTTTTTAAACCTAGACCCCGTTTGATTTGTCACCTAACCCCAATTCTACATATTTTGCCATCTCTAATCCACACTTCCGTTGCTAGAGTTATTAACATGATTTTATATGGCTTGACATTTAGCTTACACCAGCCACTTCTTTCACTATGCTAATCTTTGCTCACGTTGCTAGTCACTCGGAGATAGTTGTTCTCAATATTCTTGAGAACCTACAATTTACTCTCCCTAGGTGTCTTATCATATTATTATTCTGAACTATTGCCCATTATATGTATAGATCTTCGTATCTTTCTTAATATCAGCCGTTGATCTTCCACCCGTAGAATAACTAACAAATTGGACACATGGATTTGAGGGTCTCTGTTGTTAACATGTGTTAAATAACCTTTTTTTTTAATTACGAGTCCTATTCTTAATCCTTCTACCTTACAATATCTCTAATTCAAAAGCAATATAATGTTTGTAATTTTTATATGAAATTTATTGGGCCTTGTTAGCTTGTTTTCATAAAAGCAAAGATTGTCTTATGCTATAATTTTCTTTTGTTAAGATCTTATCTTATTAGTTTATTATTATAATGTTATTATATAGCTAAAATCCTATAATCCTATTCCAAGTTAAGCTGGGATAGGCTGAAGTTAATGAAAGAATATAGAACACAACGAAGATAGTTAGGTGAACCCTCCAGGATCTTGAACATAAATGACATCTTTGCCTGCACTCCTAACTAATGCCGTTTTCTAACAATTCTAAGTTGGCAAACTTGTTGGTCAGGTAACTGGTCAAACGGGTAAACTTTACACGGGCAGGGTTGCTACTCCTCGTCAAAACTTAATCTCCATTTCTTTTGAATATTATAACTATTTGATGTATTAAATCTGGTGAATAAAATGATAGTCCTACCACCTAAATATAACACTTTTTTTAAATATAATATTCCGGAGATTGCAATTACATAAACCAACCCATATGACCTACAGATTTTACCCATCTGACTGCCGGTGATAAAATATTATAATCAAAACAACCCAGTTTAAGTTACATGGATTGTGGTTCTCACTTTACTAATCTCTGATCATTTTTTCAGTTAAAACTTGATATGTGGTAATTCGTGATCCCCCTCCCCCCTTCTTCATAGAAGAGGTAGTGTTAGATGTGGATAGTCATTCCTTCATTCATTTATGGGAAAGTGACGAGAATTTGAGATTTGTAATAGTGGCCAGGTTGAACGGGCAGGGTAATTAACTATAGTTCCAGGTCCAATTGGAAGACTTCTAGTGCGGGTTCAAATGGGTCGGGTCGATTGACAGCACACAGCCTTTTATCCTCTTTTGACTTCATCATAAACTAAATATAGAAAGATAATGTCGACAGCTTGCCACGGGCAATTTTTGGACTGTGCAGGTTTGGACTTGTAAGAGCCCATTTCTTTGAAGATGACGAAGGATGCCAGAAACTTAAATTGTTAATTGAAGGCAAGTATATTCAACTTAAGATATGGTAGGCAACGGTTGCAGTTTTTTTAGTTAGTAGAGAGTGGAGGATTCTTAGTTTTAACGCTTTTGAGAATGTTAGGATTTTGAGGTGTTATGTAGTGTTGTATGTTATGTTCATCGGCAATGCTTTTGTAAAATATTGGTGGTTGTTTAAGGCATTTGAGAGTCTTGCTGCAACACAAGCATTAGAGTTCTCAAAAGGGTAAATATCTTTAGAACATATCATGTTGTACTTTGTATTGCATGTATTAGTGGTCAAACTGAAATTCCGTTTCTGGTATTCTGCTTTCGGTCTGTCATTGCTTTACCTATACGCAATGGACACTCCAGTTTAATTGATCTAACACTCCTTTGGTGGATGCAAGTAAATCCCATTATAAAGTTATAAACAAGTTATTTAGACGAGTGAAGCTTATGGAGTATTTTGGTGGGAATTTTTGGGGAAAATTTCAAACTTAGTGAAACGAAATTGAAGTCTTGACAACTACAATGAGATGTTATGAGAACAAATTGTACAAATAAGGTCATTCAAAGCAAACTATATTTATGAATCAACCCAAGAGGTTTATATTATTTGATGATAAGGAAGGTTTTGGGTTTTTGATAATTCTTGTATTATTTTGTCTAAAGCTCAATCTGAAATTCCCAAGCTGTATAAAAATATGTACTTTAGATATGGTTTGACTGTGAACTTCGTTCGTATTTTTAATAAGGAGTTGCAGAATGCAGAGGTTAATAGATCATAAATTTGAATAAAAAATGAATTTTAATGTCGTTCATCCAAAACGAAAATTAAAATTTTCTCATGATGAATTCTTGAGTTGTCCTCCCGAGGAACTGAATGAGAAAAAATCCATCTCCTTCGGGTGAACCACAATGAATTGTCAAACAAGTTGTTTTTAATAAATCTTACATTTTTTTCTCTTGTTTTTAAAAAATAAATATGTGATTTATAAAATGAATTGAAAAATAAGATAGCCATATTCGATAGTAAAGATAATTAGATAACAGATGTTTGAAAATAATTGAACAAACTTGAACAATTGATCATAATTTATTATACTACAACAACATCCGTATCTAAATGTTTAGAATCAAAATTAGGAAGTGTTTGTTACACCACAAGGAATGGTTCTTGAGGGTGTAATAACAATGAGAAAAATGTCATTTTGAGAGAAAGAAATGGAATTGAGTGATAAGATCTAAGAGTTTGAAGATCAAATTTTGCAAATTAAATCCGATCAAATCACTTTGAAAAGATGTATTTACATTTATTAAAAAGACACCAATGAACATCAGTTAAAAAAAATATGTTTATAAATTAGTATAAAAAGTGAACTTCAATCATTTTTGTTTCAAAAAAAAATTATGCTCTAATTAACAAATTTATGTAAATATGCTCTCTCTCTCTCTCTCTCTCTCTCTCTCTATATATATATATATATATATATATACTAGAAGCGTACCCGCACAATGCGGCGGTTGTGGAGGCGACGACGGCGGTGACTGTAACACCCCGCTAAAGCGGAAACACGGGATGCACAGTAAACATAGTACATAGCACATGATATATAGATCACAACACAAAACAACATATTACATTACGAAACATCATCAACAAGAGTACAGGGATTTACCCTTAACAGTTTACAAAACGATAGTTTGAAACGAAACACAACCAAAATTGATCAGCATTACACATGATCTATATATCATATACTAACTGAACTGAACGCCAACATAACTACCGATGGGCTTCAGCAACCAAAAGCTA
>JAOEHQ010003256.1:0-18544 GCA_025447715.1 Asclepias incarnata
TCCTTGGAAGTTTCAGAGGAATTATCAAGGAACGTTTTGCGTTTTTTCATTTTTCATACAATTTAAAACTCTTACACACATATACACAACTACAAACACAAATATATGTGTTATTTATATCAACAAATAGTTTGAACCATTAAATATACATATATATGTGTACGTATATAGACAAGGCATACACGTTCGCAAGTACTCTAAACTTGCAAACATACACACATGTATACCATCTACGTATAAATGTACATAACATCATGCATACACATTTATATATGTCTATATTTGTGTGTAAAAACCTGTTTATAGGTGTGATTGTTGTTAAATAGGAAAATAAAAAACAAAAAATAAAATGCCCCTTGAAATGTCCTTTAAAGTTTCAGAGAGATTTTCAAGGAACTTTTTTGTGTTTTTACATATACAATTATTGTTTACACGTATAGAAAATGTTATAGATTATGTACATGATTTTTTGTTTTATTTTCAGTAATCTTTGACTAAATAATAAAAACTTATTCAAGTGAAGTTATTTCCAAGGAAATATCAAGGACTATCCATTTTGTTGCTAATCTATTGAAAATCTGTTGGTATAACTTTATTTTTTCCAAGGAATTATCAACAGGTTACGGGTTGTTGGTATTTCCTTATAAATTCCTTGCTAATCTACAACTGAAGAGTTTGTAGCTGTTTGGTCAGTAATTCCTTGTTAATTTGCAAGGACACTACTTCCTTGAAAAAACTTCCTTGGAAAATCTAGATTTTCTAGTAGTGGTTGGTAGGTTATGTTTGTTATAGTTTTGTATGATGACGATGTAAAATTAAATATAGATAAAACATGTTTATCTAATGTAATATTGAAATTTTCAAAAAATATATTATCCTATGTATTTATCTAATAAAGCAACATGACATTCGTAATAAAACTTACATTACAATGACTAAATCGATAAATATTACCACATCTATCCCAAAATAAGTGTTTATAGTAAAAATGATATGCAATTATATAAATATTACTACATATTATTCGATGACAAATTTACCATTACTTTTTGCAAAAATCTTTAAATATATTTATGTGAAAAAAATATTAAGGGTATTATAGTTAAAAGAAATAAAATTGCGGTAGTATAGTTAATTTAACATGTTTTTCTATAACTATTAATAATTATGTAATGTTATTATGAAAACTTAATATATTTGTCTCGCGTATTACGCGGGAAAATAATATAGTATATATATAAAAGAAGACGTATATATAAACACAAATATTTAATTTTACAAAATTACTCAACATCACACTTTACTTGACAACGACACAATTCAATGACCACCTCAATTTTTGTCAAACAAACACAATAATGGGATGGTATAATGGCTGTAAATAGTTTTCTATCCATATAACATAATAACTTTGATTGACGCGTTGTTTATAAGTTGCATGTAAACTTTTGTATGGTTTACACAAATCTACATAGACATTATTATTATTATTATTATGACATGTCATTAGCGATGTGTTCTGAGGATCATTATCACACACACACACACAGAGTATTGTAATTACACAAAATGAAACCTAAACACACAATATCTATGTTTTTAAGTGGTATAACCGTCTAAGTAAACTTAATTGAAGCTTTGTTTGATTATATTCCCAACTTCACGAATGTGTTTTATTTTTCCAATATTGCTATTGCTATGTTGTATGATTGATTGATTATAACATCATACAGTAGCAACGAGTTGTAATTGTAACTGAGTTTGAAGAAAAAAAAAATATTTTTTTTTTAAAGGCTAAAATTTTATTAACTGCCGGTTGATAAAAGTTCAACCGGAAAGAAAAATTACATTACATAAATAAAAGAGAAATTTTAAGCCACTCTTCCCATCTAATTGTAACTTTCTTGTTCCTATTGTGGCACCATAGAAATGAAAAAACGACAATTGAATTGAATAGAACTTCACGTTTGGTCCTTGCTAGATTAAACACATTGTCATCCGAAACCTCCACAAGCTCCACCAAACTGAATCGGTAATAGTTTAAAGCAACACTTTAACCTTTTTCGTCTATTCAGGTTGTCAGCACGATGAAGTGTGAGATCAGTCGCAAGCTCAAAAGGTAAGGTAGTTTTAAGATCTTTTTTAAGCTAAGGTTTTCTTTTTTTAATATTACATCAAAACGTAACTATTTTTTGATTAGAAGTTTTTCAAATATACCCATAACTTTAAGAGTGGGTTACATCACCCCCTCAACCACTAATCCATCATTATTCACTAGTCTATGACTTACTTATTTTATTTTATTTTATACAAAGTTGTGTGAGAGAGGATTAAAAAAAAAAACATTAAACAACTTGTGTCGCCAACCACAAACCGCTCGAAAACAAGTGGACCACGAGTCACACTCAATGGTGTTGACTTGTAGTGTACGAGTCAACCAGGAAGTGCTCATGGTTCTACTACTACCACTCTAAGGCCGGTTGTAGTAAGGGGGAAAACGCAACGTCCGACGCCAAGCAACTTTGGACGTCAACTACGAGCGAGCGTCTAATACATTGCGTCGGGTGGTTTGTTCGGAAATTGGACGCGCTAGACGCTTGAATGTGGGGCCGGATTACTTTTCGTTTATTTTTATTTTTTTGTTATATATATGTGATATATATATGTGTGTGTGGGTATAATAATAAAATATTTGAGGATTGGGTGAAGAATAGGGCTTAGTACGAGGGGGTGTTCTTGGGGGTGTTCTAGGAGAGTGAAAAGCTGATGTGGCTCTGATGTGACTGGAAGAATAGGGTGTTCTAATTTTCCTTACTACGGAAGGCTTACAAATAAAAACATGTTTGGGATATAATTCTTGGATTGTTTTGTGGGCATGTGGCAAACAATTGCGTGTGATATGGGTTGGACTTGGTCTTCTATTAAGACTTTTGATCATGACTTGACTTTTGACCCACCAGTTGACTTCAGTTCCTAGCATATCTACTAGAAAGTACATTAACATTATGGTGAGAGAACAAATCATTTTATTTGAATTTGAAAAAAGGAAACTAGGCAAATCGGAAAGAATGAATCAAATTGTTCATACTAACTGGCAGAAGGGTGAGATTCTTGGAACCGGTTCGTTAGGTTCTGTTTACGAAGGCTTCACCGAGTAAGTGAACGTTTAATTATTACCCCTGTATGTACACAACAATCATAATGATCATAATCTATAGGTTTCTAATGTTTTTGAAGTCTGCAGATCATGATATACTATGTGGTTGTTTTAGTGTTTAATTCATGTAGAATCGTTTTATGAATTACGGTCATGATAACATGATTATGCTAGTTGTTACTACTTACTGGCCATAAATAGCAGCTTACTTTGTGAGAATGTACGCTTATGTAATAGAGATCAATCAATACAAGCGTCAAAAACAGCCCATAAATCGTGATAAATGTATGGAAATTTAGTTGGTTAGTCGGCGTCTAAGAAGATTGTTTTGACGGTCATGATTTAGTTTGATTTAGTTGATTTTGTATTAATCTGTTATCCTAGTTTAGATGTTTCGTATATCTAGTAGAACTTTTGATCGGAGCGGTAGTTTTTCGTGTTGACTTTGTCAAACAAGTTTTTGGAAAAAAAATAATTATGGAACAGGTAAATCCAGAATTGGCAATTCCGGATTGGGTACACGTAGGTCGAATCCGGAACTACCAATTCCGGATTCATACACGTATTTTCGGAAAAAAAAACCAATCCGGAATTGGTAGTTCCGGATTCGAGACATGATGCGACACCCACTGTGAGTCCGGAATTTCCACTTCCAGATTCGTGTTGAATTCAAGACAAGATTCAGACTGATGTGACCACACTATGCATAAAGTCTTTGTGACACGTTATATAATCTCATGTATGCTATTTATTCTTTTTTATTTGTATGTTATTTATTCTTTTTTTTCTTATAGAAAAACAATGTGACTGATGTGACCACATTATGCATGTGACCACACTATGATAAGCAAATCTTGTCTTTGAATTCAACACGAATCCGGAAGTGGCAATTCCGGACTCACAGTCGGTGTCACATCATGTCTCGAATCCGGAACTATCAATTCCGGATTGGGTTTTTTTTTTGTTTTTTTTTTCTTCCGAAAATACGTGTATAAATCCGGAATTGGTAGTTTCGGATTCGACCTACGTGTACCCAATCCGGAATTGACAATTCCGGATTTACCTGTTTCATAATTTTTTGTTTTCCAAAAACTTGTTTGACAAAGTCAACACGAAAAATTACCGCTCCGATAAAAAATTCTCATTTTCCTATCCGGCAAGGAAAAAAGGGTCTTCTATTGATAATGTTGTCATGTTAGGAAATCGGACCGATTTCAAGGAAAATACACAATTCGATGACGATAATGCATTGATGGTCTTCAAACTAGATTTGGATACCCTAACACGTCAGAATGTCTTAGTTTTTATTGTTATTTGATTATATTTTGATTTGATTTAATGTTGTTTTCCTGTTCTATTTTGGACAGTTGGACTTTTCTATTTATTTTTTTTTAATATTTATAAACTTTTAGGGTATGCTGTTATAAATGATTACTTATCATGCAATCGGCTACGTTATCGTGTTTTCATGTTTAAAATTTACATCATAGTTTGCTATAACTATAATCGGTTATCATAATACTACCCGGGTGTTTAAGCTACAAAGTTATAAAACCGAATTACAACATGACACATCACCAGTCCGTAGTAGTTCCGGAAGCTTCCCACCAAAACGAAACGCACTTCCTCCTTAACACCACCAAAAGTACAAACAAAACAATCACTCCGTGGTTTGAAACTTAAGAGGATGTCGCATTTCGGGCGATCAGGTCCGCCGGATATTTCCGACACATACTCTCTTCTCATTCTCAATATCAGTTTCCGTAAGTATAATATTTAATTATCTGTTTTCAGTTTTGCAAATCGACGTTTTTATGATATATGTATATTAATTCATATAATAATATGTATATGTATAGGTACGACGGCTGATGATCTGTTTCCACTCTTTGATAAGTACGGAAAGGTTGTTGATATTTTCATCCCTAAAGATCGAAGGTACGCTTCTCTTCATTTTTCCCCCCATTTTATACCTGTTATGTCTGTGTGTGTGTGTGTGTGTGAATTTGTATATGTATAGATTTAGTAAGATGATGAATTCGAGTGAAGAACAAATAAAAGCACCTTCATTTGCTGCATATATAAATCGATAAACTTAGATTTTGATGGTATTTGCTCGGCTTAATTCTTTGATTGATTGAACTAACTTATGTTGAATTTACCAAGTGTAGTTTTTAGCTTACAAACCGAATGTTTTGATTCGGAGAAATTTGTTTTGTTTAATTTTTGTGTTAAGCAAAACAAATGTGGAATTTACATAATTTGGCCGAAAACTATAAAGTAGTATGAAAATTTTATGGCATGAATAATTTCAATTTGAACTTTTTAATATTTTGAACAAAGATTTGATCCAAAGAACAAATAAACAAAAGTAAACTATAAACTTCACTTTGAAAAGTACGAGTAATATTAAGGTTTGTTTTTTTTTTCAAAGGAAGTTGACCCTATATATTTATATGTATATTATTGGCAGAATTAATTGGTTACATTAGATTTATTGGAATATGATGATAATTTAGATTATGTAAGTTTTAATGGTTTATGTTAGATCAGGATTATACATATGTGCAACCCTAGCTCTTAAAAATGTGTGTTTTATTATATACTTGCATCAGGACTGGTGATTCGCGTGGATTTGCGTTTGTTCGTTACAAGTATGGAGATGAAGCACAGAAGGCAGTGGATAGGCTAGATGGTAATAAATTTTTCTTTCCTCCATGTGGTGTTGTAACTTGTAAATGCTTAAATTTATGTTTTTTCATGTTACAAGTTCATGACTACTAGTTATAGATTTGTCATTAGGAGAATACGTTCTACAATCTTTTTGTAATTAGTTTTTTTTTGTATTATTTCAGGAAGAGAAGTTGATGGCCGAGAAATTACAGTTCAATTTGCGAAGTATGGACCTAATGCTGAGAGGATGTAAGTTTGTAGTTTTCATATGATTTGATAATTTTATTCATTTGGTTAAATATTGTTGTAAAAAATAGGATGTCTACCTGTTTTTTGTTTCTTTCTTTATGAAGTTTTTCTTTTTGGTATATACAATCTTTGTTGTTAAATTGGACCTATCATTTGGCAATTACCATCTGTATAAAAACTATTGCTCTTTTGTCCTGTTGTTTATAGTCATCAAGGAAGGATCATTGAGAAGTCCCCAAGGGGAAGACACAGGTCAAGAAGTCGTAGCCCTCGAAGAAGGTTCGTTTTTTAATCTCTTATTCCAAGAACATCAGTAAGCTAATTCGTGTGCCGTTGTATAGAACATTAGTGTGAAAAGAAGTAAACGGTATATATTTTTGTTTCCAGATTAATGCTGCTCTTGTAGTAATACATTGTGTCCATCTTAGTTTGCTTTCCTCAGAACTGATTGAAACATAGTCGCAGTGTTTTTCATTCTAACAATTGTGCATGATGATTGGAACATGTTTGCTTGAGTAGACATTGAAATAAAATACGCAGAGTCGCTGTCGTGGACTTTGTTTTTCACATGATAAGTGCTTGTTAGTTTTCATTCTAGTCCTTATTTGTTAGCTGTCTTATTTAAATTTGTGTTTACATGTCAAGTATATCTTTTGTAGTCTGCCACGGTCTATTTCTGGCATACCATTCCAAAGTGTCTCCTGGACTACATTGTGATAATTTATTTCGAGTCTGTGCTTCACACTTCCTATAAATTTCATTGGTTTTCATGACTTTTGAATTTGCTACTCTTTAATTTGAATGTTATTGTGATGCAAATTTCTGCTGTCTGCTCCAGATACCGTGATGATTATCGGGACAGGTATTCTAGAAGAAGAAGCCGCAGCCGAAGCAGAGATAGGTATGATATTGATAGGTACCATGGAAGGGAACGAAGTTATCGCTATCGAAGCAGAAGCCGTTGCTACACTCCAGACTATGACAGAGGCCGTGGTAGGAGTCGTTATGACGAGCGTCGGAGCAGGAGTCGTTCTATTGAAAGGTTGCTCATTTAACTTACTCGGGATTAGAGATGGCGAAAGAATGGGTTTAGTAACTGGTCAGAACGTGTAGTATTTGTTGGTATTGGTTGACAAGGGACTGTTAGGTTGGGTAATAGGTTACATGTTGGTTTTTGTATTGGTCGAATTCCTTTTGGATAAAATGATGTGGGAGGTTTAATGCATTAAAAATACTCATTGGCTGACTTTTGATTTGTTAGAGAATAAATTGACTGACCCATTCTGATTGGGTTGAAATTGTGGCCTATTTGGTTTCTCTTTTATGTAGCTCTTGCTTTTTGAGTTTCATTTATGGAGCTTTGACTTACATATCTGATATCTCTTTGATGCAGTCCTGGTTCTCAAAGGAGCTTATCGCCTCGCAAGACCCCTACTAAGGGTAGAAATCTTGACAGTCGCAGCCCCTCACCAAACCCCAGCCTTTCACCAAGTGGTCACCATCTTGATTCCAGGAGTCCTTCTCTACACCGTAACGATGAGGTGAGTTTCTGAAGCAAGAATTTGTAAACTACCAGAGGTGGCAAAATGGGCGGGTTGGGTAATGGGTCAAAGCAGGTACTCTCTTGGGAGGTCTAAAAATGTAGTCCCTATCATATAAATTTATTGAATTAGCCCATATGACCTATTACAGATCAGACATAAACTGAATCAAAACCATTAATAAGTAAATGGGGGTAGGAATTGCCACCTTAAAAAACTACGCTTTGATAAGGTTTCACTTATTCTCTCTCTCTTTTTTTCTTCCTATTCCAGGAGTGACTGTCTATATTTCTCCCGATGCCATCTTGTTGCTATTCAGAGACCTTTTATGAAAGTGTTATTCTGAATGTCTTATAGTGCTAGTGACTGTTTCCCTTATCATTTTAGTATTATCAGTTTGACAACTCTATGAACATAATAATTTGTAGGTTGCTTGCTGGTTTGGCTGTGTTATGGATTTTTGTTTGTTTGTCACTTTGTGAAGTTTGTGTCATATCCAATGGTCTTACTCTTGCATTGTCCCCCTCTATTAGTACACATTTTTCACCTAATATATTTAATTAGTTTTTGTACTGGGTTTTTATAGTTATGATCGAGAAAAGATAGATTGGGGTCGATGGCTGTGATGATATTGTGACCTGTTGATGATGCCGTCTATAGATATGCCATCATTGTTTCAGACTGGTTGTGGTCCGGAAGTGCTGTTTGCAGGTAGTGAGGTGAGTCGGTTGAGTTTCCCATAGGTTATGTTCCTTGTGGTAAGTTCATGGACCTGCTCTTTTGATAAAAAAAGACCCCTCCTAACATCATGTTTTAGATGTTTACTGGTAGTTGTAGTAAAATTGAGCAGAAGGAGAAAGTGTACACACCTGATGCCTGATACTCTGTCACACAATAAATTCCTTAAATGCTTGTCCAAAATTTGCTGCTGACAGGACAGGGTAACAGATCCTCATTTTTTTTAGTTTTAAAATTGGCTTTTTGTGCATAACACATTTGTCTTGCATTTTGCTCTAAGTTATAAGTGTTCGTGACTGAAGCTGTAGCTGATGCATGTTATTTAGCCATCTGTTGTTTGAAGGTGGTAGATTGCCGAACCAAGATGTCGTATTCTCCTTTAGTTGACATCAGGTTTTGTGGTTCATCGGGAAGTTTATCTTAGCACTTTTGCAGTTGAATATACCCTTGAACATGCTACCGCTGAGCTAAAAGTGTCATTGTTTCCCAAGGGAATTCTGCTGTCTGTTCTGGAGGGGGTGTGTGTATATATATATAATCATTTAATCATGTATTTTCAAAGATTTCTATGATTTCCTCGACATGATTTTTATAATACATAACCGACTGTCCAATGGAATGATGTTTGTGGTGATCAATTTGCATTGTTTCTTTGAATAATCTTATTTTTGTGAGTGATTGTACATGGACCAATTCTGCATTTTCTTGTCACCGAGACTAGTGTCTAATGGGATGTTGTTATACCATGTGCCCATAGGCCATAGGTTTAGAAAGCGACCGAGGTCCATGAGCTGTTATCCCGGTTGCAGTTGTTTAGGCAGTAAATGTAAATATTTGTCATACTGGAGTTCTTAGGGATATCCCAAATGCTTCGCAACTAGAATTATGTTTCTTTGGCCATGATTAGGGATAGAGCAAAAATCAGTCATGATTAGAGGATGAACAAAAACCAGTTCGTACAATCGAATTCGGAGAATTGGATTCAGACTAAATTAAATTTGTATCAGATAGATATGTCGGTTCTCAGTTTCGCCTGATGAGCACTGTAGTCATGATTTGAATGTTGGCATTTTTGCTTGATTTCATGCTGTCTGGTGGTGTCTGAGCCTGAAAACAGAAACGGGGACACATCTTTATTATCAACAGTTGTACCAGCAACTATGATTTCATGTGATTGTTAAGGATGCTCCGAGGACACCCCAGTTGACGACAATGGCCCGTGACTCCATGGACAGAAAGGTCCGGGGATGATACCTTTCAGAGGGTGGGTGGCATACTGACATGCAATGACAAAACATTCAAATTTCAACAGTTGCTTTTGTTTAAACGGTTTTAATCTTGGTGATAAACTGTTGTAATTAATAAGATGGTATGGACATGCAATACCAAATTTACGAGGAAAGAAACACCTGCCAAAACAAGACGATACATGAATCGCATCAGTAGGGTTTGTTAGTATCCCCCATGGTGGATGGGAATAAGCAATTCTTGCTTACCGTCTAGTAAGGCTAAGATTTAATTAATCAACAGAAGTTACATTAATTACAATAATGAAGCAGACTCTACTGGTTACAATCACCAATGAACAGCAAATTTTGTTTCTGCATCCAATTATGGAGCAACTATAATTAGCATACTGAGCTCTGCCTAATTGTATAAACGGACCTTTAGCTTATTAGGTTTTCTCTTGACATGTTACATTGTTCAATAATAGACTTTTTCAAAAGGAGTTTATTTGCAAAATAACATGGTATCAGAGGGCGAAGGTTTCTTTGAACACGCACCCGTGATGCGCTACTGCTGCGACCGCCAACTAAACGAAGCTCCAACATGCTGCTACATACTGACGCAAGCTTCTGAGAGGGATTATTATCTAAAGCTTTGCTATTTCTGCCTAGATCGCCTAGTAGCCAGAGCGTAGTATCTCGCCTCCTATCCCGTTAGTTTGGTAATTTAAATTCAAACAGAAATGTATTAAAAAAAACAATCCTACACCCAATTTCTGTTGCCTCGCCCATTGCTGATCCACATCGCAGCCTTTTGCCATTGTCACTATTTTGGGCATTTCCGTTTGTGCCTCTGACTTCAAAGAGTTGAAACACCTGAATCATGGACTTGAGAAATCTAATTTTATAGCATGACTTGAAGCATCTTATTTTCCTGGATTTGGATGTGGTTGGTAGTTAACCAACAAAAAGCATGAAGAGCTCAGCGAAACACTTTTTTTGGCCGTATTCTCAAATGGGCCAATAATATGATTCACTTAGCATGGAAAGAAGTTGAGCTGTGCTAGTAACATTGTGAGCGAAAACAGAGGTTATCAAGGGGAACATGCCCTTAGCCGCTAAGCCAAAGCTTGTAGGCTTGTAGAGAAAGCTGGTATACCAACAATCCATGCTCATGAACAATCTCCTTAAAACAAGAGGGCTGCAGAAGATCAATTCGAGAAACCAATTTGATCACATTCGTTGCCAACTAAAGAAACACAAAAACACATGGATACATCTGGATTTATCTAAGCTTTGTGATATTATTTTTTCTTTTACAAAAAAAAAGTGAAATTGCATTGCAGCAACCATCAATAGTATCATCAAAAATACTGTTCTTTTTTCTTAAAGAAGCAATAGCATATTAATGAAGAGATGCTGCATACGACATCGCTCTGCAGATAAGAATTATATATAATTTTGAATGGCAGCTATTTAATTGCCGATAAAATAAGAGAGAGCTCGTATTATATAGATTTGACCAAAGTACTGGCAACAAGTAAGATAAAAGAAGCCTAAGTATTTAATTTTAAAAATCAAAGATGCTTTAGCTACATGTCTCCTCTTTACTTTGTACAAGATATGGATGGGAACAAAATAAACTTGCCACTCCACTAGCTTGCGTTGGATTCTGCTGCAGGCAACTCATCGTACGCCCCAGTTTCTTGATTATAAGAGTACCTAATGTAAAGTTTTTAACATTAGACGAGGAAAAAGATAATCATGTATTCAGTTATAAAGAGAACATTGACAGAAAGGAACATAAGATTCAAATAGCAGTTACGAGTTGTAAATTGTAATAGGACTTCAAAATTAAACAAGTTGGCGCAAGATGAAGGATGGAAGCCTATTGAACCACCGTGTTTTGTCTATTTATAAAAAGTTCGACTTAAAGTTGCATGGCTTTTCTCTCCTACAAGATTAAAAACTAGATATAGCTTTTAATCCATAGACAATTAAAACTGAAACGGAAGCATATAATAATGCAGCACTTATAATTATACTACATGGAGTCTTGTCACTGGTTATTGGACGCAGAATAGAAATAAGGCAAAAGTTTAAATACGTAAAACAACTACCAAATGAAATAGCGTGGACACAGAGCGTCTTACCACTGTCCAGATGCTGCATAGCAATATAGTCCCGAAGAGGCATCATAATAATAACCCAAACTGCTGCTGTAATAGTACCTGAGAAAACAAAACATAGTATAACAGACGGATAAAAAACACACAAAAACAAATAGATACTATGCACACAGATGCATACCCTGAGGACTCGTCAAATACATAGTCGTTTTGTGTCGGTCCAGTGCCTGCAAGCGAAAACAAAACAGAGGCAGTTAAACACAATAAACATAAACATAATAAACCAAAAGGAATAGATATATAATCTGAACGGAATACAAAATCTATTACATCTCAAATCCACCAGAAAACATATCTTACCATCGGATACATTGGGAGCAGCTTGTTCATCATCATTTTCTGCAAACATGTCAAAATCATCCTCGTTGTTTGAAGTATTATCTGCTGCATGTATTCCGTTGAGAGTCGCAGAAGAATCAGGTTGCTTGTTTTCTGAGCTTGAGGTGCCTTCCCCTCTAGCCCGTGCTAGCTTCTCAAATCCCTCTTAAGTGAGAAAAATAAAACGAAAATGAGAGTTGGCAAAAAAAACTCCCAACATACACACACATACCCTCACAAGTCACGGCAGAAAATGACGACACAATCAATCACAATAGATTAGGCAAGATGAGCGGATAGGGTGGGGTTCCTTCGGATTGGGTTTGGATGTTTACCATAATAACAGTCTACATTTTTGAACAAAAACTAGCATGCATTAAAATTATTATTCAGCGACTTTTAACCCATTTGACTAGTTCCATTTTAGCTAATCATTATAGAAACCAAAATAAACCCATTCATAAGTATATGGGTAAAAACCTGCAACCTATAACTCACTGTGATAAATTAATTAAAAAAAAATAGTAGTTCTCTATATGTTAACAGTAAAATTGCTGGGTAGGAAGCTTCATAATGGCCAAAAAATAATGTTAGGTAATAAATCTTACCGGCTTCCCTCTGGAAGACCTCCTGTTTTTCATCATACACATCTGCAGTAATGTTGTTAACAGAACTCAGAACTCTTAAAGATTCATAAAAGATCCAAAGCAAAGGATTGAAAGAAGGTCTCAACTGTAGTCGCCATCCTCCATCAGTTTCATGGCATCTTCAGTTAGTTGATCAAAAATAACTTTTGTTTCAGCCGACATCTTTTCCTTTCTACTATTGGAACTTCCCTTCAGCCTTCTTAAAGCTTGCAAGACCTGAAAAGAGCATTATAATTGATATGAGATTAGATATTGGTGGAAAAATTGAAGTGAAAAGCAAAAACCAGATTCATTTTGGAGCCTGAACTTCTAGCATAGAGCTACCAAAATTAATTTAAGGAACAACAGAAAGAAAAGGTAATTGGTCAAGGTGATTGAATTGTATTTACAACTTCATACTATATACAGCATATATATGTGTGTGCCTTATTAGTCACTTTGTAATATAATAAATAAAAGAAAGACAAAAAAAGATTTTATATTGCAAGTCAAAGATGAGTGGTATTATTAAAAAACGATTAACATATCAAAGAAGTATGAATGAGAGCTACAGAGATGAGAGACTGTCGTAACAAGAAACTTACTGTCTCCCCTGGTTCAAGCACATCAGCAATCCGTCTCTTAATACTACCAATATCATGACTTGAAAGATCAGCAGCTTCAACTATGCTATTTGTAACCGCAGTGTGTTTTTGGGCAAGATTTGGATCAGCATCAATGCTATCAAGCCAAGCATCCTGCAAAGATGATCGATGTAATGAGTTGGTTAAAAGTAAGAAGTTTCACCTTATGGCAAAAAGGTTCCTTATACCATACCTTGATGTCATTACTAACGTACTCTACATAATTTCCCGTCTGGTCAAAAAAGCCTTCCTTCCTTTCTTGTTCGAGATTGAAAGGTTCTAGCTGAATTCCATCGTCTTCAAGTGTCTCAGTATCCTGCCAAAAGCAACCCCCCAGTCATTGGTGTTCTATAAGTAGATATAATATCAACAAAACAGAAATTGGATTCAATTGCATTTGTAAAATCTCGAAATCACTGGTATGCCCTAAAATAGCAATCTTGTAACTTTGTCAATTCAAAATGATGCTAGAGCTCTAAACTTTCTTGAAAATAGCTTTTCAAGTCATTTGATTGGAACAGGACCAAGTCAGTGAAAGTTGCACCTAGCTCAGTGCAAGGGTAGTGGACCTACAAGGTGGCACAAGCGGTTGATGTAATGCTTGATAGAATAAAGGTCTACATCTAAAACATAACAATTAAAGGATATTTGGCACCCAAACAGATCAAATATCATGATACAAAAAAAAACTGATTAGCCACTATAGAGCCAAATGTATGAAGCTAACGATACTAAAAGGGCATATGTAAGAGATATCTGATGACTACATTTGCTGCAACTTTCTATGGACATCTTGGCTCTTGCATACATTGCTTTATGAAAACATAAAGTTTCATGCATATCTCCTCAATTACTTAATTTTCGTCTGTACATTTCCAATGAAATAAAGTAGCAACAGACTGATAGGTATAAAACCGAATTCAAGCAATAACACAAGTAACCCAAACGAAACACACAAAACAATAGCCAACCTAAGTCGGCTGTTAACTGAATATTGATAGGCTGGATTCGAGCTCCAGTAGCTCCCGAGTTTCCAAGTTCCTCGGAAAAAATCTAAAATTCTAGACAATAAACCCTAATGGCCCGCAAGCCTTATTTATATGGGACGTACCCCATAATTTCACTTCACACCCACATAATCATAATTAACTAGACATAAAAATAAAACGCTTAACACCCTGCTTCTCTTGACCGCTTTTCTTCCTCTGTCGAATATAAACCTGACCCCATAGGCCCAGCCCATTAACAGCATCATGGTTCACATCACAGACATTGCATATTGCGGAGTATAATTTGAGACATTTTAGCTTCATACACACTTCCTATCCCGATTTAAAGAATAATAGTGCAGTAAAGTTGGACAACAGAAACTTGAGTTTCATAATATCTTTTAATGTTCTCAGAGACTTTAAGTAAAGCTATAAGGTCAGGTGGAGTGACTCCATCAAGGTTTATTCGATGACAATTCAAAACATCTATATCTGTCGTTCAATCCTTCAGCCATAAGAAGCATGAAGATACAACTTCGGATACTGCATTAATTTTTATCTGAGTTTATGGTGTGATAATTGAATGACTGATTGTGCTGAAGCGTGCTCAAAAGACAGATGTTGATTTTAATTTTGGCTGTAATATTAATCAAGGCTAAACTTATTTTCTTAACAGAGCTAACAACTACCCAACCATTTAGTTAATCAAACTCTTTTATATGATAAACGTAGTCTAGATCAATTAATCTTATTTCAATTTTTGAAATGCTTAACAGGCCGATAAGCTGCTAATATAAAAGCAGTGAGATGTTTAACAGTCAAACAAGCGATTAACCGGCCCTAAGCAGGGAACTTGGATTTAGCCTATTGATAGATTTCTGTGATTTCAACTCGGGTAATTCATGGATACAGATTCAGCAAAACTACTAAAATTAATGCATCCCAAAGCAAAATATTATCCAAGTTGAAGATAACACTTAGAACTAGAGTATACTAACAAGTGTTCCCAATCAAGTTCACGCTTCTATTTTAACCTAGCATGGCAAATATAGTTCACTCCAGGATCAACTAAAGCATATTATAACACCTAAGCAGAACCTGGAACAAAGTGTCAAGATCTCATGTTTTCCAGTGCTTTCTATTCTATGTGATACAATGATACATTTACATAAATGAGACCATACAGCCTAATTGAGGAATAAGATTTTGTGAAATCCCACATTGTGATAAGTGTTTAGCTAAACAAAATCATTAAGCACTTATTCAAAACAAATTCCACAAGCACCACTCGTGACAGATTTCAAAATTAAGACGACTCACAACTGTTATGAGCAAGTACATGCACGGTAAGACGTGGCAAAGAAAAACAAGAGGAACATGCAATACAGAGCATTAACATGCATGGATAAAAGGGAAAAGTAATGTCTTTACGACGATACTAATAAGGACAAAACTTCAAATGAAAACAGAAGAGCCTAGCAGTTGGGAATTAAGATAAGTACAGGCAGAATGTTTGTGCATCTCTCCAGTTTATTAGTCTGCTCAGTCATATTATTTTAAAACATTATGCTACTTTGATTTTATCAACAATAAGCACTGGCGAAGAAAATGAAGAAAACTTGACATAATGAAAACTACAAAACGGGAAACAGAGACTGAAATACCTTATAATGCAATTCAGCATCTGCTACAACTTCAAGGATATCTCTGTTGTCTTCATCATCGAATCCGCCTTTGTTCTTATTCCGTCGTTTAGAACGTGCTTTTGCTACAGCTTGAGGTTCTTCCAACACAACAAGTTCATCATCTTCAGGGACTTGTTGGGGTACATTTGGCATCGGCACTTCTTCTCCAGGCTTTACCTTCTTTCCCTTCGGAAACCTCACCTTCTTTTCCCTGCAAACTCATTATTCAAACATCACAAACTCTCAAACTACACAAAACCCTAATCAACTGTTAGAATACCCAACAGCTAGTTAGCCGAAAGCCGATTGGGCTGTAGGGTTTCCTGTAGACTTTCCAGATACTTCTTAGTTCTTACAACATATACGATTATGAAATCGATTATGAATATCATTAACATCTTTGAACACATATACGATTATGAAAACAAGACATTACAACATATACGATTATGAATATCATTAACATCTTTGTACACATTTATCTCCATAATTGTCTATGATTACATCAGCAAAACAAAATAATATATAAAGTGCTTAGCAGCCTTAATCCCAAATAAATAAATAAATCATTATGCATCTCCCTCTTGTTAAGTAAAACTCGGAAAAAAAGAAAGCTTGATCAAATGAAACCTTGAAAGAAATCGTTTTCAGTTCTATAACTAAATTTCTGAAAGCCGACTTTTATAGCTTTTACCTATTTTCCTATCT
The DNA here is from genome assembly GCA_025447715.1 of Asclepias incarnata. NCBI lineage: Eukaryota > Viridiplantae > Streptophyta > Magnoliopsida > Gentianales > Apocynaceae > Asclepias > Asclepias incarnata. Next base: position 16,744 of record JAOEHQ010003256.1, read on the forward strand.
AGGTATCGAAAAGTCCTCATGTTTCATGTTTTTACCTATTTCCTTTCCAGGTAAGTTAGCACCAACGTGACGTCATGAAATCGATAAAATCAATAACTTAATTTTTTGTTTATAAATTCCAACAACTACAACCAAACCTTCATCCTTATTCTATATAACATTTTTCACATATCAAACATACCATTTTTTCGGGATATACTGACATTTAAAAACGCATTTATTTCTAAGTACAGCACATAATAACCTAATTCCTTATTCACACATTTTATATATGATCAATAAAATTAAGAAAAACACAATAACAATTAAGCTCCAATAAGAGGAATAAATCAAATGGAAGATGAAATACTGTTATACAGTTATCATACAAACCCTAACATTAATAATAATACTAATAATTATAATGATGATAATAATAATAATAATATAATAATAAATCTATGTGTGTATATTTAGATATAGATATGCATATACATATAAGTGAGATGTAGTTGAGAGAATTACGAAGGTTGTTTGTCGTTGAATTCATCGTCGTCGGAGAAGGGGCGTTTGCGGGAGGGTTGAGCTTCCATCTGTGCGATTTGTTGTTCACTCGCAGTCGCCGGTTTGTAATTTGTTTGTTAAGTTTGTAAGGAAAAGGAGGTGGTGTTTTGATTGAGACATTGTACAACTCAGTGAAGCGTGATGGATGATTTTGAAAAAGGTAATGTACAATCATCTAAAGCATCTCATTAGAAGTTTTAGGGCAAAGGCAAATCCTTGCTTGATGGAGGTATTTAGTGAAAGGGTTTGTTGAGGCACATGATAAAACATGGATAATGAAAAAGTTAAAAAAAAAAAATTCCTGGAAAAATAGAAAAGGTATCAAGATTTTTTTTGAAAAATGCATTTTTTATTTTTCAAAAAGAATATTTATGTCTTTAACATATGCCTACCAGTCATGGTATTGATCTTAATTTTCACCAAAATATTAGTACCGATCTCAGTCCCATATGAAACAGTATTGGGACTGGTATCGGAACGGGACGGGGACATGGATATCTGTACCAAATCCCGACAAGCTTGCATTTATTTGGCTAATTTGTTTTTAGACATATATAATTACATATCAAGTTAATAATGTCGACTGAGTTGGAATTTAAACATATATAGATATACATTGTCTTAATGAGGAGGATACAGGGAGTGGGAAATTATAATCTCAAGCGATCAAGTTCATCAAATGTGTGCAAATGATGCAAATGATGTTGTGAGCCGAGGTGTTTTTTATTTATTTATTTTAATTGATGTCATGGTAGTAGCTATTATACAATAACAGTTCAACCAATGTATATCTGCAAGCTTAAAACTTTCTTGTTGTATACTGATATACATATCTAGTAATATATTAAAACAAATGATTGCAACATCTTTTGATCGGCACATGGCGCGGTATCTAAGTGACATTGTCCTTTTAGTTTATATTAATCAATCATATTTTTCAAATATCATATACAATTAAAATTATTATTTAGTTGTTAGATGAATATATACTTAATATAACTAAACTCTTATTATTAGAATGTTACCATATCTACCAATAACTTACCATACGCATAATTTTTATTCCATTCGATACCCCTTTTAACTATCCAGCAATGATATTTTTTTTAAATAATAATTTTATAAAACTATAGTTATATTAGTTAGATGAAACTATAATATGAAAGAAATATATATATATATATATATATATATATATATATGAGAAAGTTAATTTGAGGACACCTAAATAAAAAAGGACAAGGGGACAAATCTCAGC
>JAOEHQ010003267.1:0-18541 GCA_025447715.1 Asclepias incarnata
TTCCAACCCCTCTATAAATGCCTTAAGGTCTACGACCGGTAAGGGCGAAACCCCCCCGGAACGGCGTAGCCGTTCGACTAAGGGCTACGCCCGTACCGTCTCCATCCGTATTCAACACATAACCCATAACCCATAAGGGAAGAAAAAAAATTTAATTTTTTTTTTTTTTGGAATGGGTTTTTATTAAAAAAATTAATAAATAAAAAAATAAAATAAAAATAAAAACCATAACAAAAAGGGAAAAGATGGAGGGAAAATAGGGGTTCTCATAGTTCTCACCATATTTGTAATTATGGTAAACTTTTGAGCAAATATATCAATGATAGAGTAGTTATAGTATTGCCCTCAAATAAAACATATCTATGATGAAGTCGTTTTATTGTGGGTTCAACCCTGGCTATACCTTTTTTTTATGGATAATGATCCCTACATAAAATAATTTTGTCATACACAAAAATATATGCATTATATAGTTGTACGGTACAACCATATGATGCATATATTTTTTTATGGGTTGTTTTAATTTTTTTCCTTTTTTTAATAGTGGTTTTTGACAAACTTTAAAGATAACATGTCTTGGATGATGTGGTTATAATATTGCACTAAAAAAATAGATATCCGTGACAACGCATATGACAATACAACTAGTTAATATTAATAGGACATAACAAATGTGGAGTTTTTTTTAATCATGACTCTGCATTGTAGGTCAAGTCTAATCACCAAAAGCTTAATTCATGTTTTTTTTCAATACATATAAAATTTGTTAATTGGTGTTATATGCTAAGTTGTACGGATATTAAAACCAAACGGGACACAGTTATTGATTCAGGATGGGAGATTTTTAGCTAATTAACAGTCGAACAACAAAACAAGCATATAGCTTCAAACTACAACAGTACAACATAACAATAGAAAAATAGCTTTTAACTACAACTTTATATTTGTCAAATAAAGGGGGGAAAAACCTAGTTTGTACCAAGAAAAGTTGGAAAAATCAAGTGAAAAAATAATACGGTAAAAGGTGGAAAGAACTTCATCACAGAAAATGAAAAACTCTCATTGAAAAATCAAAGGTTGTCTGAAATTCACTGGAAGCCAGTTAAAAGTATCGTATTTGTACAAATTTTGAAAGTTCAATAGGTATATATGGGGATGTTAATCAATCCAGTTTTCTCGATTTGACTATTTTAAAAGCTCAAAGCAAAAACCAAATCAAACAAATCCGAATTAATGAGAGACAAACCAAACCAAATACAATGATTTATTTAAACCAAACTAGATCATTTTTCATATTGTGTAGTTTTGTTTTTTTTTAACAAAATTCTTTCCAAGTTTTTTTAGCAAATGAAAATTTATGAAAATCATATACGAACAATAATTTTCTAAATGAAATAGATACAATGTATTAAAACTTTAATATTTATTTAATATTACAAGTTAATTTTAATTAATAGGCATAAGTTAATTTTAATATAAATAACTGAATTTGGTATATTCGATTTGATTTGGTTTGAAAATCAACATTTCATTAATCAAACCACAAACGAAATTGCAAAATCGATTTGTTCCCAAAAATTCAAAACACCAAATCAATTTGATAGAATAAATATTTAGCTTATATGGCTAATCTTCCATAAACTATATGCGAAACATATCGTAAATGAATCAGATCCAAAAAAAAAAAAAAAACATATATCCTAAACCATTTAATAAAATTACTAATGTAAAAAAGTTCATATAAGAACCATTTAAATTGAAAGAACCGTGAGAACTTTTTAATTATAACTTGATATGTTCATATGTAAATGGTATTATGTGAACAAATTCATTCATATATGAATAAATCAAATTATATTTAATATTATATATGTTATAAGTGAATATTATTTATAAAAACCTTTACGCTGTATATCACTTGTCATGTAAATGTAAATAATAAAGCATCGCTCATTTCCAGAAAATAATAGAAGTGGTAATGTTTGAAAGAAAAGGATGTTGCCGTGAAGGAATGTATGATTGCGGTGGTTAAGTAGGTGGTAGGGCCGCAACAAACATCATTTGGCGCATGCTGAATTATTCAAACACTGTTCCATTTCATCTCATTAATATGATGTCACGTGAGTGATTACCCCCCCAGCTTCCTCGTTGCCTTTCCACGTCACCAACCTATGTATGGATTTTGGGACCTTCATTTATTTCCAATTCCAAATTTGTTTGGAGATACGTATGCAATTCCCTATGGATAAAGTACCACTATCTAACTTCCATAAATTTTATTTGCTTCTATTTGGTAACTAAAATGACAATGTGACAATCCAACTAGCTTCTTGCTGGTTTTTGTTTTGATCCGATAAAATTCACCTTTGCCGTTAAAAAAAAAAGAAAAACTAAAATGACAATGTGACAATGCCGTTCACCAGAGTTTTATCCGTTATACGGAGATTCGAACCTTGCCAAGTGACTTTCCATGCTGGATGGATCCTTACCTTTATATGGTGAATGCGTGTTCTATTCAAAAGTCGTCATTTTAAAAAAAAACTAAAATGACAATGTGAAGGTTAAATATAATAAGTATATGTTTTATATAATTGTATATCATTATTTATATCTTTTGTATGATCTTGTAATATGTTATTTGAAGTTCTAAAGCATACTAGCCTATAAACTTGGTTCTTGTGCCACTAGATAACTTTAAATGGTCATGAGTTTTGAAAAGCACAATATTTTGTGTTAGAACTCAAATATATAAGTTTATAGTTCACTAATTGTCCGACTCATTATTGATTCAAGCTTATATTGCTATAAAAGTGGGTGCATCTTATACATTCAAAGAAAGATGAAAAGGTCCATTGGGGGTAAAAAGAAATCACGAATGACGGTATCATAGTGCGGTACATATTGATATACGTGATGTGAATATGAGGTTGAACAAAAATGTGGAATTCAAGAAGTTAAGAAAGGATTGTTAAATTTTTAATGAATGTAGAAGGGTGACAATAATATGTGAAGTTCATCAATGTACGTATGATTTTCCAACTCATCACTCGATTCTAAGGAAGAAGTATTAACGTTGATCATGGTTAAACACTTTTCTAAACATTAGCTTTTACTATAATGATCAATTCGTGCAGAAAAACGTAGCCTAACTAAAGCCAAATTCAAAAGAAGATAGTCGTCCAACTAAAGTGTTATAAAGTTTGGAAAGTTGAACTAACAATGGTTTGGACGAGGAATATGGCGAGTTTAAAAGGTTCCAATTCTTTTCTTTTTGAAAAGCTTGTAGAGTTTCGATCGTTTAGGGGACACGAATAAGAACACCCTGGTGATCTCTCATTCACTTGACACTTGTCAAGACTTAAACTCGGTAATTACGAATTTAAATCTTGTTTAACCAAAATATTTATGTAATTTACATTTAGGTCAAGTCTGTCTTCAAGAAAATGAGACAATTTGTTCAAAATTTCCTAGGTGTCTATGTAATAGTGTACCAAAAGAGTTTCAAATATATTTAGTTTAGTTTGGGCCTTTGGGCCATGATTTAGGCTCAAACAAATGAGACGACTCTGGGCTCATACACATAAGCAATTAAGCATGATCCATTGATCCTATAAGTTTGATAAGACTATAAGAGTATGTATGAACTATGATATGCGTCTAAGCCCGGGCTAACCTCTTGCAAAATAAATACTCTCCCCGTTTAAGGTATATAATTTAATTTAAATCAAAATTAATTAATCAGAAGATATTTATTAGTAAAGCAGTTTAAAGCCCTGTGCACGGCTTGTTTTCAACATTAAATAACACGTTTGTTACATATGATTATATATTGCATACAAATGAAGCCATGACAAAGGATACCAAGAAAGTGAAAAACAAATATACAATTGTTGGATCATATTTGGGAAAAAACACCAAGACAAACGTGAACCCAAATTTGGACATCTATTTGGAACTAACCGAAAATTGGACATCTAATGGATGTTCCATGGCAATAATGTTTAGACATCGATCAACACAACCTGGTATTATGTTGTGAACCCAAAACAACATCGTCTTTTGTTGATACATATGCTGCCAAAATCATAATAGTAGTTTAGCTTGGCAATAATGATGATATATATAATTAGAGGTGAAAAATTCGATACATGCACTCATAAATGAGTCGATTTGGGTAATGGCCCGAGTTAGAAAATTAAAAATGAGCTAAAATGCAAACGGGTCAAATTCGTCAAAAATGAGCTCCTAATTACCGATGGATAAAGCTTTCTAAACAGTTAAAATTTCAATAGAGCAATTGTTTTTCATGTTAATAATACAGTGTTCATATCATATTTAACAATTCAACAGAAAATCAAGTAAAAGACAATAACCAATGTACGTCAATATAATATGACCAAAGATGCACTAAAATGTCTCATTGTGACATGTGTATGTCTTGACAGTCTTGACACTTTACCAGCGAGCCCACCTAGTCATCCATTTTGTTTGATGATTGTATTGCAGAATATTCAAAGCCCAAAGTGCCAAAAATGGAGGCAATCGATTATCGACCTACCATTGGATCTTTGTATTGCATATTTGCATAACCTTAGGCCTTATCATTACTCTGCTTTTTTTTTTGAAAGGTGTGAATTACACGTTGTCTTAACCGGATCCGCGCTAGAGAGCTCCCTCGCAGAATAGATCCCCAATTTAAATCCATTCGATGAGAAACCCCTATCACCCAGAGATCTGGAGGGGAAAACTCACCCAGGCCCACCATAAGTGGAAATTAAATACATGTGGTCACCCCTAAATATGCCTAGGGTAGGACTCGAACTTGAGATCTCTTGTGAGAAAACAAGTCTCCTTGCCACTAGACCATTTGGTGATGGTTCATTACTCTGTTTATTAAAGCAATAGGCTATGAATATTGCCTATTTTGTCTTATTTGGACTCCTTTTATTTAACATATAATATATTAAGGGGGTGTCTAGTATGCTGCTAGCAGCAGGAGGGGTGGGTGCTGCTCTCCTCACAACCCCTTAAATTCAGGGGGGGCTTTTTATCACATGTTAAAATGGCTGTGAGGGCAGCAGGGTGCTGCCCACAACATATAACATTTTCCCATTTATTAAATCTACCAAAAAATACACAAACTATCAAATAGATGGAATGGTAAGCTGCTGCTGCCTGCTGCTGCTTCTTTTTTTTTTTTGGACAAGTAACATTTGAGTCTAAACTTTGGGCCCATACTCTTTTTTGGGGCTGTTTCGAATTTTGGACCCAATTTTTTTGGACCTATTTTCAGCTTGGGCCAGGTTTGATTTTTCTTTTTCTTTTTTTTTTTGGTGTATATTTAACATTTTTTTGGGATTTTTATTTTGTTATCATTTTTACAACATAAACATATGTATTTGATGTCACAAACTTTTTAGTTTTCTTGCACAAAATAAAAATATGTATTCCCGTCACATTTCGTTTGTTTTTCTTTTCCTTTTTTGTTTTATTCTTGGTTTCTTGCACAATTTTTTTCCTTTTTGATTTTCAACTAATATATTAAAAACTTTCATTCAACTTTTTGGTTTTTCTTCTGTTTTAATTTTTGGTGTTCTTACACAAAATAAATATATATATTAGATACTGTAAACTTTTAAACCTGGTTGTGGTATTGCCCTTAAATAAATATCTATTTGATACGCCACATTTTTAGCAAACATACATAGCGACACAACATCAATAACAAAACATAATCGTAATAACTGAAACGGCGCAATGCGCAGACGGAACCTAATGTGGTATTTCCCTTAAATAAATAAATTTGATATGACAAACTTTTTGAGCAAACCTATCCATTGCAGTATGGTTTTTAATTAAGAGATTGTAGACTTACCACAAGTACACAACAAAGCCGTATCAATACGATAATTAGAACCCCTAGTTTAGCTAAAATAAACATTATATACACGTCATACATGCAATTTTATCTAGAAAATACTTTAGGTCATGGAACATCCATCTAATTCTACTATATGTTTTTAGCAAATTTTATAATTAAGACCAAAGATAACAACAGTACGTGAGGATGTTAATTAGATGTCATAATATATCATGAAACCCCACAACTTTTATACTATATCTTAACAAAAAAAAAGTGTTACAATTCTCATCATGAAATTAGTTTACCAAACACTTGATCTTCATACGATCGAAGAACTAAAACATATGAAATTCATAACATTAATCCAAGAATTCTCCACACCACAACGCAGCTATATATGCATCAACATTACAGTCTATCTTCCATATATATATAGAGGCGTAAACTAGTAATTAATGTCCATAATGGACAGAAGAACCACAAACTTAATTTACAACCCACGTCAAGTGACGCTCATTAATAAAAGGAAGTTATTATTAATCAAATGACTGAATGCACGCGGAAAAATAAATAAATAAATAAATTAGTAAGGTTAATAACTCTTTTGGACGAGATAGTAGTAGTAGTGTATTTATACATAATTTTTACTTATCAAATTACCAAACTGTCCCTTCTTAATTTAATTAAAATCTGGTTCTCGCAGTTCTCGACATTTTCTTGGTTCTCATTTTAATTTTTTACTATATATATATATATATATAAATGAAAATTAAACAACTTGTCTACACATACATTTATTCACACACATTTGTTGCAAGGTAAATATATTACTCATACATAAAACAAATTAGTTATAGAACCATTGCAAAGCAATAGTTTATCATCTCCAAGTCTACAGCAAAAATTGCATATTCAACTTAAAAGCAAAATATTGATGCCACTGTAACCAACACCACCTACTGTTTTTGGAGATGATAAGGTAAAATCAAACTAACAAACTCTCATTTAATCACCATCAACTTCGGATGGTTTGTTCAGCAATCGGCTCATAAGCGGACCTATCCACTTTCACACCAACATCTTCAGAACAATCTCCATAAACCTACATGTCAAAGGAAGCAAAGATTTTATATAAGCAGTTTGACCACACATTATTAAAAACAATCTATTTAAAAAAATTACATGGACCAATCGTATGTATGATGCCTTGCTTATGAAGTATCAGCAAGCAAACAGATTATGAACTTATACCAGTTGCTAGGTAACACGCGAGGCATATCTGCTTAGCAATGTTGGCTATTGATACAAGAAGCAAAAAGCATTGTGGCAAAGGAGGAGCCATCAACTCGAGTAAAGCTCAAACTGAAAACAACCGATGTCGAGAACCTAACCCTCTTCAATTAAGCCAAAAAGCCTTAATACACTTAATATAATATTTTTATTTAAAATACCGAATAGAATACTAGGTGATAGTAGAGATGGCAATCTGCAAAACTGATGGGTCGAGCCGTCGAGCAGGTCAGCAAAGGGTAAAAAAAAGTATGTACTGTTGTACAAGTTGATTGACCCAAACACGGTTTGTCCAAACTTGTAATAGTTATTGTGACTAGAACTGTATTATTACAAGATTTATTTGATTTTCTAACAAAGTGGTTTAGAGGTTGTAGGCATTAGAAAAAACTTTTTTGACAAATTTCGACCCGTTACATCTTTTTCTCCACTTCTTGTTACACCCATTCTGACCATTATGGATAAAAGATAGCCCAACCCATTCATAAGTGTCTGGGTTTAAAAAATTGCCACCTCTGATTGATAGTTATGACGATACAAATACCTTAAGGTTTGTATCAAAAGCCGAGGCTAAGCTACCTGTGTAGATGCACCTACTTAACCGTCTCAAAAAAACATGTACTCAATTATATGAACCAGCCATTCTAAACTGCATCACCAATAAGCATCTACAATACAGTTCCCATTTTCTTTTAATCTTTTCATATGCATCACATTTCCTAAACTTCAAGCTGATTAGTCATTCTTTAATCCCTCCATTTAGCATTTCACTGAAGTTCCCAAAGTTAAACAGGAACAAATAGGCCAATACATTCACAAACTAAATATGTGCAACCTGTCCAATGTGAGATTGTGAGATCTGAAATTAGATACATTTATAAAGGACAGATGCATTAAAGCTAAATGTAAAATAAATATAAAAAAAAAAAACCAAAAGTTTTACCTATTTAGACCTTGTACATGGTCCTGGGCCATGATACTTGAGTACTTGACAGCCCCTGTCCATGAATCCATGATGCCAAAAAAAAATGCAAATCAACTCTACCAGGGCCCTCTGTGACCCATATAAAGGTATATGTGATTAGCCATGATGAAGCAAAGCAATGTAAGTATTTGGCAAAATTTAAATCACAACATCAAATCTATGGAACCATCTATCACTAACATTAAGAATATGTGCAACCTTTGACTGTTAATTAGCTATTAGCAAAGATCCAAAAAGATGCCAAAAATGCAGTCATACCTCTAAACCGTTTTTCAGTTTATCATGCCCTTTTAATAGCAAATGCTCAAATGCTTAGCAATGTCGCACGAGAGGAATATTTTCCATCCACCCACCAGAGGCACCAGTTCACCCACCAACCAGTTAAAGCCCCAGTCCATCCAGCAGTTCAACTTCAAGTCAAAGCCCCAGTTCACCCACCAGTTAAAGTCCAGTCAAAGCACCAGTTCACCCACCAGTTAAAGGCCCCAGTTGAAGGTTCATCACTGCAAGTTTTTATGTCAAATTGGTAAAGTTAGTTCAACTTTGATAGTTTGAAATTTGAATAAATATTTGTACTTTGTTTTCAGATGGGGAATTACCGAAGTGGTTGAGCTATGGAACTATTAACAACACGCCCATCACCAATAATCATCCAGGGTCAATAGGTATTAGTGTATTACTATATAAGCAAAATCCTGAAAGTACACATAAATGTCATTGATAAGTCAATGTGAAGATAAAATATAAGGATACCACAAAATAGATCGATGTAGCAAACTGACAATAACTTGAAGGCTTTATTACCTGAAAGCATCAATTACAAAACCTATAAATCTTGCAGAATCTATTTGGATATCCTTGTGTTACTTGACAATCTGTTTCAAGGCAACCTAGCCGATGTCTGAAAACCGAGCTACCCTTTACAGCCAAAACCATACCCAGACAATGTCCCAAAACCGAGCTACCCCTATGAGCCTGTGACAGAAATAAGCATAAGTAAAATGAAGTAAAGATAACATTAGCAGTAGACTATTGCAGGCCAACATGATTTTTAGTTTGGCTTTGGTTGCCTGATCCACACACATCTTATTGCCTGATCCATATGAAAAAGTGATAACTTGCATTTCTTTTAAATCAAATGAGTGTGAAGAAAACAAATTGAGACCTTCATTTTAAAAAAGTACTTATTCTAGATGCAAAATATGTTTCACAAAGGCAATCCTAACACAATAGTCGCTTAACATGGCAGGTTGAAACCCACATATGCTTCAAAAGCCTACAAAGACAAGGCAGGCTTGAGGTTGAAATAATTGCTAATGTGATAACAATGCTATAGCCGTGAGCAACTTGAAACGGCTTTGGTAATAAGTAATCCACATGTAACCGCTGAAGTCTGCCTAAACATGTTTTTATAAATTTGAGAAACATATAGATAGAAACATTATTTAGTCATAGAAAATCATTAAAATTTGCAGAAATTCATTTACATGGGACCAACCAAAATTTGCATTACCTAATGGACTCATGAAAACTAAAGATGGACATGAAGACTTCAATTGTATTAAAATGAGATCATAAAAAGCACCTAAGAATGCCAGTTTAGTACACTTGATCAAGATCAGCCATCTCTTTCTATTGAAATTGTTTCAAACAAAATCATATTATATCAAAATAGAAGCTAAAAACATGTGTAAACTAAAATGGTTCTTGGAATGATGGAAGCTTGACACCCTTTGTAAACTAGAATGGTTCACATTTACAATGTAAACTTAAATGGGCCACATGTCACTAAAATGGAAGTATTTTGCTCGATATAAATCACAATTAGTCGCATATATAAGAGTGCTATATGTTCAGATCTGTACACATTAGGACATCAATTAAATATTATTATATGATAAGAAACTCAATTACATAAGAAAAAGACTTGAAAATATTAATAATCAAGTAGTCATCAAGAATATATCAATATGCAAATGATTATGATCACTTAAGCTAGATTTTTCTCATTGAGTGGAATTTAACGATAAAAAGAAACAAACTCACCTGCACATGCAATAACTTTAAATGCTAAAATCAACTTGTGGCACCGTCTAGACCAAGAGGAATCTGGAACATCATTGAGGATATATTCAATCTGTGACAAAGGCAATTCATTAGCCAATCTTAGATGACAAAATACTTAATAAAGAACTCAAAGCCATTAATTAAACTGATAGAAAGAACTGAAGCTTCAAGCTGTCAATCAGGAAGAAGACCAGACAACAATTCCATCATTTCATAACCATTGAAATATACGATTATATACCTATTGACAGGTGAAATAGATCTACACGAACAACAAAACCAGGCAAAACAAAATAAAAAACCATATATATATATATATATTACAATATCATGATGTTGACATCATCTAACATTTTCCCTAGTTTTAATGTTGGAACTTGAAAAAGTTTTCATCTTTATATGTAACTAATAATTATAATAATAATGGCAACAATATTCCCAATCTGGTGATTGTTATGATATTAGATTAATTAGACTTCATGTTTATGGCAAAAGCCAAAAGGTATCAGGGAATAAATCGTTCGACTATGAAAGGCAAATATTACACACTTCACCACAGATTACCATATTTTGTCCTCAATGGAACTCGAACCCCCATACCACCAAGGGGGTGTTTGGGATTGCTCATTTAAGTGTTTATCTGCTTGTTCTTTATTTTTCCAATACATAAGCAATACCAAACACTCCTTCAAAACTGCATATCTGCAAATAAGCACAAAAAACTTTAAAAATAAAAAATCCTAAACGCCCTCTAAGTCAAAAGCCTTTGGTTGATCTAAACTTCTGCTAATCCAGTAGAGTACATTTTCTCAAAGGCATCCCTAGTGTATACCTGATTATGAACCATCATAAGTGTTAGAATATCTAACGTTCAAATGACCAAAGCCCAATTGGCTGTAGGGTTTATGTGTAATATTATTGATCTTCATTCTAAGTGAGCAGGTCAAAGTAGTTGACGTGCTAGTAAAGTAAGCAGGGAAACAGACGCAAGTTCTTCAAAGAACTCTGTAGTTCATAATAAAAATCAGATTTGCAACTGATTGCTTTGATTCGGGTTCTTTTCTGTGTTTGATAGAAACTGGGTTTAAAATTTGTGTTGTAAACGCTAAATTTAATCACTGTTCCACTGTCATTAGTGATCGATAAGATAGCAATATGAGCCTTGAACGAGATTGTAAGTACTGAGTATTGCTGTGAAAGAAACTAACTTACATACAAAGACACGAACAATTAGTATATGCTCATCATTCAGATTAATAGCTAGTTGATGTAGTGGTAACTAACAAACCAAACAACAAAATAAACATGATTATGGGTTAAATCTATTCTTAGGTTAATAGAATGTGTTAATAGAATGATCAGTCAAAAGAATTCCTCTTGCATCAACTATCAGTCAAAATCTACTGGATGTCTTTGATCTTATATCGTAAAGATAGTTTCCGTACTAAAAAATAATCACATAGCAATAGATTGGAGTTAAAGAACACAAGATAACGTAGCTATTCCTGTAAAGTAGTTGTTACAGACCTGGCGCTTGAGATAGCGGTTGTGCTGATTAGCCTAACTCAGCTTCTTTAAAAGCTTTGCCCTCTCAGCATGAGCAAGATGCGACTTCAACTATCCGTCCATATTATTTGTAGCATACTAGCATTGATGAAAAAAACACCATGTTGCAAGCAAAACGGAATAAAGGTAAACCACTTAACACATATACTGTATGAGATGATTTTTGAGTGTTTCTAAACCTATTCATTATCAATTGGTTCTTCATAAAGGTCTTTGGAGGATGCCTTTAAACCGTGTTCGCCAACTTTTGAGTAATTTTTTGACTGCATCGACGAAAATTGTTCTTCAAGAGTAGGGGGCAAACAAAATACTCCGAAATGGGCATAGCGTATACCATGTTTCAGACGATCTGGATCTATATAAGATAACTTCCGCATATCCTTCCTCGAACACCAAGGAACCAAATTATACTGATATCCAGGTGTATTTGCAAGACTTGAAATTCTATGTGGCCATAAAAACCATGATATGTGTTTGTAACCACATTGACTGTAACGGGAAAAACAGAATACGTATAATTAATCAAGCTTAAGTAAATTAGATGTAAAACATCCTGAACATAAGAAGCTTGTTACAATTTCCAACTGGAACAAATACAAAGACTTACACTTTGCAATGTGGTCATTATCTCTGTCCTATATCTCAACAACCAAGCAAAAGTAGTGTTTCCATGTAAATCCACTTGCAGTGTCTCCCATACCTTCTACTTAGGGTTAAGAACATCATCAGGCTCACCGTCAAACCAAGAAAAGACAATGAACCATTAACTGACAATGAACCAATTACATGTGGCATTAAAACCGTCTTAACTGCAGTATTATGAATTATTACCTTGATGTGATCACTATTGTTGGCACAAAGAGCCATCGCATGTGATTTAATACCACGCATGTTTGCTGGCTTTAGATTGCAAAGAACACAAACCTTCTGGTTCTGGGGGGAAAAAAGAAATGTGAAACCCATGGAAAAATTCATACACATTAAGTTACAGAGAACAATCATACATTCATATATGTGTATCTAAATATTAAAGTGACATAGGGATTGAGGTAGTAAAAAGAACCTGCATCTCCTCAAGAGGAATATATTTGACAGGCCCACTAACAACAGCCCTAGGCTGATCTTCACCAACATGGCAACATCAACCTTTTCCACACACAAGTATCAGCATCAGGTTGTTTTTGAACTTCCTTAATAGCCCCAACACGAATACCAAGTCTACTGATCGTTATTTCCTGTTCAGCAGTTGCCTTAGGTTTTTTGAATTCAGCTGCAGATTTAGCTGGCCGTTCTTTCTTCACACTCTTATCTGCAAACATCATATTTACAGAAACAAAACTTAAGCAATGATCAGCAGCTATAAGTAATTTTGGGCTCCAGCCTCCCGACAATCAGAATCAGAAGAGATATCACAAATAATCACTATACCGTTCGTAGATTAGTAACATTAAGAAATGACTATCACCATACTTGTGTTCTTCATCTTTTTAGCAACTTTCTTTGCTTCAGCTTCTTCCTTCACACCCAGTCTGCACGGTCAGCTTGACTTCCAGCAAACTTATTCCTAAAAATTTCCACAGTCTTCATCTTTCTGCACGTGATAGAAAGACAAACAAATACAAGATGTTCAAGAAGGCCATATGCAACAAGAAAAGAGAAACATCTACAAAGAACGCAGCAGAGATACAAATTTACCAATTTTTTGAATAAAGGCACAGGGACAGGGGGTCCCAATTTTGTGACCAGCAAAAATATTGATCTCCCAAGGACTTTGACATTTAAAACATCCCCTTTATCATCAGAAAGGGAATAGGGATAGGTCAAAGGGCAAGTTAAGCTGTTTGAGTACCTGTATTAAAACATTATAAGAATCTTTAAACGGAAAAAAAAAATTAAACTATTACACCATGCCTTAATTCCAAAATCTTCAATATAGAAGTGCAAATTTACTTGCCTAAACTGAAAACGATGGCATAAAAAGTTCTAAAAGGCATGCAAGAAGATAAACTACTCCCACCGAAGTTCTCATGACAACGGAACGAGGTCTTCCTTGTAAAGCTTCCAAAATTGACTTTCCTGCATGAAGATATACAAAATTTCATTCGTTGTGGATTGAAGAGCTTACCTTTAACCCTTCAGCTTCTCTTTTTCCCTTTAACCCATCACCTGCCATTGAATAAGGAAGTAGTTAGACTGGCGCACTGATCTGTACATCTCTAGACCAAAATCCTCATCACCAACAGTAATTATATATGTATATATTACTTAATATCTATTGATTTACTTGGTAAACAAACAAAAACTTGGTCAAGAAAGCACAGTAGATAAATAAAACAAGAAAAAAGTGTGATATGATAGTTAAAGTGTGTGATCTCTAACTCATGGAGGCAGATTCAGAAGGTGGGCATTCAGCTAGTTAAGATAAACACTACATATTTGCAAATAATGGTTCCATAACAGGTGATTAGGTCAGATTCAGAAATGGATAAAAACATTGCTACTGTTAAATATATTGGGTATGCATCCATGTCAAGCGCGCCAGTCTGGCCTTCGACAATCAATCCAAATTATGCACTAAACAACAACGGTTATTGTAAGAGACAGACACAATTGTTTTGATTCCTTTATTAAACACCTTAAAACTTAAAATCCATTATAGCATCAAAATGAATGGAGGCAGAAAGTACCGAAGCACGCTTTTATAAACAAAGATTAAAAAAAAATTCATACTATAGCTAAACGAAACAAATCCACTCTGGGTATACAAATTTCAGTCAGCCTGAAAAAGTAGTGAAAATATTCAGTGAGTTTATGTTTTACCCGCTTCGACAAGTATGACCAGTTTACATATTGCAGCTGTCTTAGTTGTCACTGTATGCTCCAAGCAACTTGTCGGATCACTTTGTTTAATACATAACCGCAGTTCAAAAAAAAGGTTACATGTTGCAACTTGGCCCTATTGACCTCCCAAATATACAAGGTAGTCATAGAAATCCAATTAGTGACATTGAATTAGCCAAATTAACGTTACCCGTTTCTAAGGATTTAGGTAAATATTCCCAATCAAAATCGAGTACGCCCTACTGAAAACAGCAATTAGGCATTAAAAGATTTAACAAAATAATAAGAAAACTGAAAGTACTAGTTCCCATGTATGGAAGGTTTTGAGGAAGCAGCCATGCACTATAATCCGTAGAGGATGGTCCATAGATGCTCCTAGTTTCATATTAATAATGGAATAAGATAAACCCAGAATGTCTTGAAACATAAGGAAAAACTGAAGGGCCGGTGTTACTCAGATTGTACTCTCCTAGTATGTTAATGAGATAGAACATCATCTAGTATAACATTATTGAAAAAACCGACATAACAAAACATATAGAGTATACGTCTCTGGCAAAGTGAGCATGCAACTGGAAAAGAGTTGAAGCACGGATACCAAACATAACGATTAAATGTCAACAAAGTAATAGTGCATAATATTTACAATGAAGTGAGATTCAACATAAATAATGCTAAACATGGATCTCACAGATAACAAAAGCATGAAGCTATATGTAAAGAGCATGAAATTTTCTTAACTTTTAATATGCATATGAGTTGTACTCGGATCTCCAGAACTTTGCTTGCATCTTTCTTTCAGAAAACCTCTATTCAAATGCAAACTTTGCAATGTGGTCATTATCTCTGTCCTATATCTTGATGATCAAGCAAAAGTAGTGTTTCCACGTAAGAACGCACAAAAAAGCTACCATCTAATCCATAAATTCCAATGTTAGTTTTGCTTTTTGACTCTGGATCGTACATAGCAAGTGCACGTTCATGTTCATAATAATGTTCCTTGTCGTTATCCACTTCGATTATGGGTGCACCAGTGTTCCGGAATCCCAGTGTTGAATGTATCGATGCATCAGAAGGTGCATTAATGGAGTATAGCTTACTAAAGGAGCGAGTACAACCATGCCCAATCATCATCCATACATGATAAACTTTTCTATTGAACACTATATAGGACTCTAACTCTAGAATGACAAGCGACTCCTTTAGGTTATATAGCGACAAATAAGTATCAGGGTTGTCGAGTGCCAAACAATCAGGGAGGTTTACTTTGGTGAATTCTTCACTTGTCAAATCAAATGACATGATCAGATTGTGATTCCTAAATCTATCAACGGCATCCCAATAAATAAAACCGTCTACAACTGCCTGAGAATATCCAAACTGAATCGATTTATCAGGAAGATTGCTACCTAGTGGACTTCTCCATCTCCCTCCCGAACAACTTAACGTAAATACCTCAACTTGGGTGCCAACATTTACATCTTGTAAACTACTCAAATCATTAACAAATGTAATCTTGACAAGTTTAGGTTCAAGAATAATGTTGCTACGACAAACGCCAAACCCGAAAACGGTCATATACTGCTCTTTGCATAACACATTGGGTACTGGAATGACAACGGTTTTTCGAATGGAAGGATTCCAGATAACAGCCGAATACGATCCACATTTATACGCGCAAAACAAGCCATGAGAACTACTTAGATGACGCTTAAATAATTTGTCAACTGAATCAGGTACGAAGACACTAACCTTTTGCTGGGGGGAAGTGACGTCATCATCGACGATGGAAACATATTTTACAGGTGTATAATTGCAATGATCGCAATGTCTAGAACTAGGTCTATAGCCTGTGCAACCTTTGCAATCTTGGCAGTCTTTTGTCCTTATAAGTAGATGATGACGATTGTTGTGGGCCGGCTGATGGCGGAGGGTATGAGCAGTAACAAACTTCTTGCTGTCGATAACAGACTTCCATGCTTTTGAGACCGATCTGTACTGTATAACCCATTTTATATCGGGGATTCTCTCTATAATTTCCATTTGGATTTCGAAAGAAATATTGTCCGACATTATTTTGATTTGGTTTTGGGAGGAAGAGGGGCGGCTGTTGGGTATACTCTGGGGAGCAGGGTTTGGTTTGGTTGTTTGCTTTGTGCGTGTGTGCGTTTTTACGGCATCAATGTTAAGAGTAATTTCCCAAACTATGCCACTTTTTCATTTGATGGATAACTCTAGGCCTTCTTTAAATTTTGTATTCCAAAACTATGTTTTTCATTTATTTTAAGAATACATAAAAATAACATTATCTCTCCTACCTATATATATTTGATTTCTTCTTTATAAAAAAAGGGAGCGTACGAAGAACTGTATAAGAAACTAGATTCCAAAGAAGGCGAAAACGATATCTTCAGAATTACTAAAGCAAGAGAGAGAAGACGTAGGGATTTAGGAGATGTCATTTATATCAAGGATGAAAGCAGACGGAGCATTGTGAAGGAGGGAGACATTAGGAAAAGATGGGAAGAGTACTTTGCCAATCTGTTTAATGGGAGAGGGTCGGGGAGAAGTGAAGGAGGAGAGGACCACGTCACACACCCAGACACACGCTACGACGACGACAATGCTACGAGGATCAGCCAAGAGGAAGTAAGGTTCACCCTAAAGAAGATGGGGAGAAACAAAGCAGTAGGTCCAGACCAAATCCCTATTGAGGCATGGAGATGCCTGGGGGACGCGGGGATAAGCTTGTTGACAAGCCTCTTCAACAAGATTTGGACAAATGCAAAAATGCCAGAAGAATGGAGAATTAGTGAGGTTATACCTATCTATAAGAACAAGGGGGACGTGCAGAGTTGTAACAACTATAGGGGCATTAAACTCCTAAGTCATACCATGAAGCTTTGGGAGAGAGTGATAGAGATGAGGCTTAGAAGGGTTACGAAGGTGGCAGAGAACCAATTCGGTTTTATGCCAGGGAGGTCGACGATGGAGGCTATTCACATCACCATAAGCCTTATAGAGAAGTATAGGGAAAGACAAAAAGCGATACACTGTGCCTTTCTAGATTTGGAAAAGGCATATGATAGTGTACCACGAGAGCTGATTTGGAGGACGCTACAAGCGAAAGGAGTTACTGGGAGATACATTAGTGTTATAAGGGATTTGTACGATAGGGAGAGTAGCGGTGTTCGAACCCCTGTGGGGAACACAGAGCTTTTCTCGGTAGAAATGGGCTTACACCAGGGTTACCTGTGGGGAACACAGCGCTTAGCCCATACCTTTTTACCTTGATCTTAGACGACCTGTCCAGTGGCCTACAGGAGAAACTACCGTGGTGCATGATTTTTGCCGATGACATTGCGCTTATTGCGAGATCGACGGAGGAGTTAAACCGTAGGTTAGAGAAATGGAGAGAAGCCCTTGAAGACCATGGTTTGTGCGTAAGCCGAGAGAAGACAGAATACATACGATGTGACTTCGATAACCATGAGATTAGACAAAATGGGGATGAGGATATTCGCATTGGGGAGCGGATATTGTGTCCGAAGGAGTCTTTTAGATACCTGGGATCGGTGATACACAAATCGGGGGGGATAGATGAAGACGTGACACGTCGAATCCAAGCTGGATGGATCAAGTGGAGAGCAGCTACTGGAGTCATGTGCGACAAGAGGATCCCGCTAAAACTGAAAGGCAAGTTCTACAAAGTAACTATTAGACTGGCTATGCTATACGGGTCAGAATGTTGGCCGATGACGAAAGCCCAAGCGTCTCAAGTGGAGGTGTAACATCCCGATCCTAATTTAATTATGTCGTTAACGTTGACCGTTAGTTTAGGTTGACCGGTCGTTAATTGGTGTTATGTGCTATGTAGTTAATTAATGTGGTGTCATTTATTATATGTTATGTGAATAATTATGTGGTAA
>JAOEHQ010003278.1:0-18538 GCA_025447715.1 Asclepias incarnata
GTTGAAACTCATTACAAATGACTCGACTCAAGACAAACTTCTATAATGCTGTTGTCATCCAGAAACGTGCACCAACAAATATCACCAATGGTCCTATACGGGTGGAAAGTACCAAAATACCCTCACGTGGGAGGCACGTGAGGGTTTTAACGAATGGGAGATAACGGCCGTCAGTCAATCATACCAAACATGAACCTTATCCTCCTATAAAGGACAATCAGTGAGGTTTTTGAACCACAGTGACCATTTATGTCGTTAACTCTAAAAAAAAAGGTTTAGATATCACGACTGAGCTTTGCAACTGATCATTACATGGTTTATTTTTAGTCGTGTTTGCACCGAGATAACCAATAAATATAAAACAAAAGGAAAAAGTTGAAGGCAAAAAATACAAATGAAAATAAGTTTAAAGGTCAAATGTTTAGAAAAAAATGTTGTCTAAACAGAAAATTAGAAAGAGTTCAAGGATTAAAATAAAAAGTTAATGTAAGGCTAAAATTATAAATGAAAACAATCGTTAAGGGGTAAAATAGAAAATTACAAAAACTAAAAGGGAAAAAAATTGAATGTAGGATCCATTGTTCAATTTAGAGCTGCTTTCAAGTTGTTTAGACTTAACGGAGTGGAGCGTCCATTTAGGCGACTCCCACCCTTTTTTCCTCCACAACCTGCAGAGGATGCCTCTTACTCTCTCTATCTCATCCTCACTTTTTCACTTTTTTTATATATCCAAGCAACGAATACTGCCACTTGGCGGAAGTTCCACCACCCATATAAGTTGCTCCACTCCCCTAATTTGAGATAATAACTTGGGATGTGACAGGACGCCACAGGACGCCACATGACGAAAGTCCCCCCATGAAGGAGTTGCTCCACTCCTCTTAGTCTTAGCAATTTTCAATCCAGAGGTAGCTGTTCAATAACTGATTATATAAGGAATATGATAAATGTTGAAAGAAAAATGATAAATATGACTAATTTGGTAGGCCTAAACAAATGCTTAAAAGTCTGATGCTGACACACTCTTCGTTAGCTGGGGGAAGAATCCGCCCAATCAGATTTTTTGAGGAACGTATCGACAAATCAAATGCTAAGGTTAAGAGAGAGAGAGAATGAATGGAATCCATATGTCAACACCAGATTTTTAAGCATGTGTTTAGGCTTACCAAATAATCAGATATATCAAAACTTATGTTGAAATACGTATGTATCTTCATCTTAGTGGTATTTGTTATAACTTATCAAAAGCACTTAATAATAATTACATTATTAATTAAAACCATCTTATAATTTAAACCTTAGATACAAAAAGGAAAACTTTGGTTAATATTTAATAATCGTCCATCATTTTTCAACATAAAAAACTTTATATCTAAAATAGATACTTTTTTTAATGTCCAACTAATATAATCACCCATATCACCCCTTAACTGGTCAATCCAGCCGCACGGAGCCCTTGAACGCCCCAAGTTACTCTAGATATGGAGAAAACCCAATAACCTGTCCACCTGTAGACACGATAACAAATTATTGATAAAACTCATTTGCCTAAGGATTAAACCTTAGTCTCCAAGAGACAGAATCTTCTATCATTGGCCTCCATGCTAATTGAGGTAAAACCATTGACGACATCTAAAATAGATACTAATAGCAAAAAAAAAAGGTATTAAGCATGGATAACCATCATGTATGGCCGTATGGGTTTTAATTAAGGGCTTGACATACATGCAGCCAGTGCATATTTAATACGGCAATTACATATAAACTTTTAAAATTAATTTACCTTTTAACCCTTTAGCTTTTTGATATCCACAAACCATCTATGTTTTTACCTGTTGCTGGAGCAAAATTTGGTAACCAAGTATTTCCCCATTAATAAAAGTCTTTCTAAATAATCTTCTCCGCTTTTAAAAAAAAGTCTTTCTAAAATAAAATAAAAAAGAGGTGAAATACAAAAAAATATATATATATTCTTGGACCGAGTTTTCGAATTTATGTTGAGCTCACTTTGAATGAATATTGGCCCATTGGGCTAAAGATTATATGTTCAGAAAGCCATATTTTGAGTTGCACACTTGCACATAATATGTCTCCTACCTTCATTAGTTCATTTAACCAAGCACCCACCACCACCATACACGTTATTCGACTTACAACAATAACAAGTTAACAACAATACCAAATGTCGTCAAAGACGGGGTATGGGGAGGTGAAATGTAGATAGACATATTTTTACCCGAGAGTAGATAGACTACTTCCAGATTTGACTTGGTTTGATCAAAGTTATTAATACACTCTCTTCACGTTTCACCACCGTCTGAATATACATAGTTACATACACATCCCATGTATGTGGACGTATCATGTCACTTAAACACTCACACTCACTTACACATATTTGGTTTCACCATAAGCTTGTATTTGTCTATCACCGCTTTGTGTTATGATCCATAATAAGCAAACAAAATCAGTGTCTTTTATTCAAATAGCACATAAAAATAGGTTGTAATTCAAACATTAATGATACCTTATTCACATGTGTTCATATTCGTTCGTCATGAACGAACAAAAATGGACGCAAATTGACTAATCATTAAATCTTTAACAAGCTATAAAGTAGTTCAAAACAGAAAGTATGAATATCATAGACGAAGATACACTAACGACATAAACAAACATTCACGAACAAATTATCGAGCATTCTCACACATAAATAAACGAATGAGAGGTATGTTTATGTTTGTTAACTTAACTAACAGACGAAATTTCTTTGTTTATATTCGTTCGATTAATAGCGGCACATGAATGTCCAGTTGATAAGAGATTATGAGGATTTTTTTCATTTTGATATTAATGGTCCATATAAAAAATTTGCATTAAAGGTGCACAAACTTTGCATCTAGGATATTAGGCCACTCCCATCCACACGTCGTGGGGATGTTCTTGGTTGCGTCCAAAACAATTTCTTTTCAACCATTTTAAACTATTTCATACTATCATTACTGCAACAAACACTACAGTGTCAAACCGAAACAACCAAAACAACTCATCTCGATCTCCGGGTGCCGATATGTTTCAAAGCCTACTCGACATACCGTCACCGACATCCTCTTCATCCAATCCGCAAGGTCAACCGAGCAACTATTCGCCACCAATCAATATGGGGCCGCCACCGACAATCCCTGTGAATCCATATTCACAATTGTTTAATAATCAAATCAGATTTCCACCCTTTCCATACATTTCAACTATCCAAAAAATTGGCAACAGTTTCAACACGATTGGATTCAACAACAACAATAGCTACAACAACTACAACAACAAATTCCACCAATCAACATCGACAATGATTGCGAGTGGACTAGTGTCGCAGTGGCCGATGACAAAGAAGAAGAAGAAGTGCTGACTTAAGAAAAGAGAAAAAAAGGGAAGCACATTTGCAACAAAAGGATTTGGACCGACAACGAAGCTTTGGTGTTGTCGAGATGTTGGGTTGCGGCTTCTAAAGACCCCGTCATCGGCAACATTCAAACGGACGCGGCTTTTTGGGATAGCATAATTAAATTGTTCAACAAGGAAACTGTTGATAGCGAATGTATAAAAAGTCAACTACAAGGCATATGAAGCAAGATTTAAAAAAAAGTCTACGAAGGAGTTCAGGGCAATTTATAAAAAATTTAGTGAACGAAGGCGAGAAAGCGGTGTCGACGAGAAACATGTATATGACGTCGCGCATAAATGTATGTCCTCGGTACTGGATCGTTAATGAGAACGTTAATAGTTATGTCGAGGTGCGGAATCCCCGAGCTTGACACCGGTTATGGAGCAGTTATTATGAGACAACCCCATTAGGAGAGCACCGGGTCATAACGTTAGCCGGAAGACTGGTAGTTCATCAAATGCATCTTCCTACCGATATTCAAGTGACGAAACGCAACACAAACTTGACAAAATGGTGAAGATGCAGCAGATGCGTTGGCAATATTTGAAGCGGCGACGAGAAAAAAGAAAATTATGGACATGTTCAAGTTTCTTCAAAAGCCGGTTCCCCGTGGTTTATCGAAAAAAAATTGAAAGCCCTTATCGCGTATCGTAAATCTTTATACGATGAGTATGGGCATTTGTTTTATGCCGGCAGCGGCGATAGCAATAAACAATTGTACACTGTTTATTGTACATTGAGATGTATACTTAGAAGAAAAAAAAGAAGTGAAAATAGGCGCTCCAAATTTTAATATATTTTATTTAAGCTTTTAAAAAGCTACTATATTATACGAATAGCAAGACAAAATTGATATTCACAATGGCCCTGCTAGGTCCCAACCCTGCTAGGTCCCAACCCTACTATCCGATGAGCTGGTTCCCACCTTGTGATGAGACTCAACAATGCTTTGCACATGCCGTTTATGGCATCCCATCTTTCACAATTCTATATAGTTCAACAAAATTACATACTTGCTGTTTTCGATCATTTTGGTATAAAATAAAATTGTGTGTAGTTGATAAAAACAAATAAGGGTTAATGTAATATTTTTATTTTAAATGTTCATTTGCAATAACGTACTTTTTTTTTTTTTAAATCACATAAATGTATTGTTGTAACCGGTTATTGGAGTCACTTCGCTACCAGATGTTTAATTTGCCAGTCATAAAATGAAATATATATACAAGTTATTACTAGAAAAGTTGATTACATAACATCCATAGAAATCTCTTTCGATTCTATTCACCCGTAAGTTTAATCAACACCCAAACCGCTCTCTTCTACCGCACCACTACCTTCTACAATGAAGATGCCACCCCCAGCCGCCGCTCCTCCTCTCTTCAGAAAGAGCCACCGTCATGTCACCTTCTTCGAGATAATTAAGATCCAGGATTTCCATTTTGTATTCTTAATTTTGAAAAACCTATGATAATTATGTATAAACTTACATGATTTTTAATAACATTCTGTTCTTATTTTAAAAGGGTTGTAATCAAATAAAAATTAGAAAAATATTGAAAACCAAGGGAGAAATCTCATCACTTGGATCGCCGTCAAATCGTGGTTAGATACGGGTTTCGTCTTAAGGGTACTCATAAAGGGGAGATGGTGGGGGTGATTGGTGATGGTGATGATCTACGATACGGGCTCCACTCTTAACCGTGCGGGCTCCGCCCTTGATGGTGATCGGAGCTGGTGGTGGCTCCGCTCTTAGCCGTTGCCCTTTTGACTGGAGATGGAGAGAGAACGGGATTGGAGGGGGAAGGGAGGAGAGTAAAACTAGATCGAGAATGGAATGGTAAATAAGGAGAGATAATTTAGGTATTTAAGTAAAATTACGAAAATACGTTCCTTAATAGTTGCTCATGTCACTCTTAATAGTTTCTCTCGTCTCACATGTTTGGTTTGAATGTTTGATGCATGTGGTTATGTTTATTATGCTTTTCTATTGTTTAATATGTTCATTTGAGTTCCTTTTTGCTATGTTTTGTTGGATATGATCTAATGTGTCCTAGGTTGTATGTTATGTTATTCTACCATACTCTGAATGTAGCCAGGTGATAATCGACCGACATGTATGATTACTTCTCTTACATCCTCTTGTTCTTTTCGCGTTTGACCGGAGGTCCTTATGAAAGCAGTCTCTTTACCTTTGGGTAGAGGCAAGACTGTCTACATCTCACCTCCCCTATACCCCACTTATGCAGTAATTGGGTCCTGTTGCTGTTGTTGTTGTTGTTGTAAGTAAAATTACGAAAATACCCTTCCGCCCAAAATGTGTTTAAGTTTTAATATTTTCAATCTTAGTCATTGATTGGAATGATTCAATGGCTAAAATTTATTCCTTGGTTTTCATCTAAAATTTTGTTTCCAAATAAATATTTCACTATTTTAAAGTTCATAAAAAAGTATAAATAATTACATAAATGATTTTAAAAAGTTTATTTAAAATTATAAAACTAATTAGTAATACAGTGACTCAAATTAACAATTAATGTAAATGATCAAAAACAAACATTAAAAAAACAGGTTAACTTTAACCCTAGCAAAAGATAAATGCAAGTATACAAAGAAAAACAAACCGCAAGATAAGTTTTTATATCGTATTTAGCAAGACCTTTTTTGAATATGTACAAATAATAGCACGGGACAAGATTTCCAAACATTGGGGACGACCAAATTCAACAAAAATATGAAATTTCTAATATGTGAAAAAAACTTGTTACTATCCGATAAGGCCTAAAAATAATAAGTGTAAATTGTATAATATTAAATGGTGTTTTCTTTGAAATTGTATATATAATATTAAAAAGTAAATTGTTATCTTATATAATTACGAAAAAATAAATAGTGTTGGTTTTTGTCTTTTAACTTTGACATTGTATAATATTAAATGGTGTTTTCTTTTTGTCTTTTAGCTTTGAAATTGTTAACAAAAAATTTTCTAAAACTTTTTTAGTAAATTAAACTATCATATAGATGTTATTTCCAAACAAAACTTATTTTTCTAAACACCTTTAATTTTTAAAATATCTACAATAAATCTTAAACTTTAATTTTTTTATGTAAAATCGAAAAATTAAATTGAAATAATGTAATGTAGTTTTATATAAATAAAACTTGTGTACTTTTAAAAGCAAAAATTATATTGAAAATGTTGTTGTCCGACTTAGTCCAACGACGATAAAAGAGATAAAACTCATGAAATGAGGAACGCTGTTGTGACACTTGTGACACTGATATATGGCATTCAACATCCGATGACCATGTTTGATGTTTGATGCTCTTACGTTAGTGATATATAAATCTTTACTGTTCATGTGAAATATTGAAAATTAAAAATTAAAATTAAAAACAAATATGTTTTTCTAGCATTAAATTAAACTTGGGCATCATATGTATCCTTCCATCCCAATCCGACCAACATTCAAAATAGAAGTCACCTGGTCCACTGTTATAAAAAGAAACCCATTCCATTTAAGTCACATAAAAACCTTCCATTATTTATTGCTGCCTTCTATTCTCCCTTGGCCATGGAAACACAAACTTCTTTGGATTCTCGAAGGAATCATGACCAAGATCTCAAAGAATGGGGTGTCAAAGCTCGAATGATTAGTCGCGATAATACAATCTCTAGACGTTTCTCGTCTTCACACATTACAAGTTTTAGGGAGGATGCTTGCAAGTCGTTCCGGTCCAACTTCACCATTTCTAGCACTGCATCCTCTCCTGGTTACTCTCTCAAAGGTAGAATAACCGTATACCTATAGACAGCACCAGTTGCAATGTTAATGAAACATTGCAACTGGTGAACTGCATGCTTGCCGTTTTGAACCACACACCATATTTCGTTTTAAATCTTATGAGTAAATTTTCTCTATGCAGAGGAAATTGATCCGTCTACTTACTCATTCACGAACGCGCTCAAAGGTATACAATTTACCTCAACTTACGTATTTAATTTGGAGAATGTGAATTTGCATGATTGAATTGGACTAATTTGTTTTTGTTAAAAAATGCAGCATTGCAATTAAGGTCAATCAACACATGGGAGTATTTGTCACCAGAAGGGTTTGCTCTAAACTCCAAATGGAATGAGGCAGAAAGATATATATGCAATCCACTCTCGGGTGAAGTCCCAAAGGAATGTTTATCTTCAAAAACATTAATGAATGGTCGATCATTTCGAAACATTACCAATAGAATGACCATGTCTGCCCCTTTGATCCATCATTCTTCAAGAATTCAACCACAAAAACTCACCAATATTCATCCAATTCAAGGTTCAAAACACACATTCTTCTTTGTTTTATTTATGTTCTATCTTTTATTTTTGATCAAATACGTATTAAACGTGTAAACAGATGAAATCGAGGCCAAGGAAAATAATATCGAAGGAAGGTTGATATCGATGTTGAAACGAGACGTTGGCATTCAAAGTTCACTAAGCGAAAATAGCCCTAGCCCGACTTCTACCCCTTCTATTCAAGAAAGACCGATCAAGTTCGATATGAGTTTGAATTCTTCGAATTCAAGCTCTAAATCTGACTCAAAGTCAGAATCAGAGTTGCAAACAAAGTTGGAATTCAAGGTAAATTACTATATACTTAGTTATATCTTCTCTGTCTATATATTAACTTTTAATATAAGGTTCAAAATGGTTAAGGAAATATGAATAATATGGTTTGAATTCAAAATTTTGTAAGTTTTACTAGAACCATCATGGTTTTTGAACTTATATGACTTGATTGCAACGTGTAATAACGAGTCATTTCAAATTTTGTAAGTGTTTGTTTTTTGGGTAGGAAAAGATTCGTTATTATACTTTTAAATTTTGCTAGACATATATATATATATATATATATATATAGCAGAACATTCATTTACTTATTTACAAGAATTTTTTAGGATTATAAAACTAAAATAAAAGTATATTAAACTGACAAATGTCTGAAGATTATGAGGAGGCTTCTTTGGTTTTTACCCTAGGAGTGACAAGTTTGTAGGATTTTTTCCTTTTCAAATCAAACGTTCAAAAAATAAAATAAAATTAAGAAGTGTGCTGGCACAGTTGAAAATATTACATTATTTACGGAGGTCAGGGCCGGCCCAATAGTAGTATTGGGTTAGGCACATGCCTAAGGCCCCCTAACTATTAGGGCCTCCAAAATTTTAATACATTGGGTTGGAGTATATAGATTTTTTTTTTCTAAAGCTTAATAATTAATTCATAGTTAGGCACCTAGGAACAAAACATCCGTTCCTTTTTATCTAACAAAACTGCCGCTTCCTTCTATCTCTGTGAACATGAAATGCTTATCTATCAAATTAAGCTTATATATATGTTTCTTTGCTTTCCTTTCACAGTGAAAGTATATTAATATGTAGCCAGGTACATAAGATTGCAAACTACTTTTTTTTTTCCTTTGTTTACTTTAATTTGTATGCTAATAAATAGGCCCTTAAATTGATCTCGCCTAAGGCCTCCAAAAAGCTTAAGCCGGCACTGACGGAGGTGCTTGATTGTGATGTTAAGATATTCTCGAGCTATAAGAACACAAATATAGAAAGCATTTTTGCTAATCATAGTTTTTAGGACTTTGGCTAATACACAGTAAAGCGTTATATAAAAAAATAACCATGTTTTATAAGTAATTTTCAACTGTATTTATAATATCTTACTACGAATTAACCATAATTATGATTAGTAAACTCCTAATAAAAATAGCTAGTGCAATAAAGGATTAAACTAAGGAATAGTTATATAGTTTATATTGGACCATAAAATTATAGATTTTCTTTTAACAAAAAATTGCTCGCTTTGAAATTCTTAGTATTAAAATTAAAATTGAACTTGTTAAATATACTGAAGTACATCTCAATAACCTGGTTTTGTACTTCCATCATAATATGTAGTAAAAGTGTAAAACACCTTTCAAAAAAAGAGAAGCTAGTAGTAAAACAAAAATGAAATGCAACAGAGAAAACAAAATAAAAATTTTGTGGGACCATTGGTTGAAAAGTAATTATTACTCAAAGGAATCATGCATGGTAAGATTCTGCTCCAATCACATGTAATCAGTCATATTTATGGTACACTTTTTTTTTAAATGGAAATTTTCATTAATATAAACCTACATAACTCAAGATGAAGACAAGTATTACACCAGCTGCACCCATGGTACATACAACACAGATTTTTGTTAGTAATTATTAGTTATTATTACGATTAGATAACATTTATTACGGATCAGAAATCTATACGTCTACTGGTAGGCTTTGTACAAGCCTGTACAAGAACTATAAGTGGTGTATACTGTATAGAAAGTGTTTAATTGTTTTTTTGAAAAAATGAGAAGGGGTAATCATTTGATTTATATAGTATTATAGATAATAATAGTTAATGATAATAATAATAATAAATAATTAATTAATTTCGTTATCAATTAGGCATAGCTCAAGTGATATTCCCACTTACAAAGCGAATGGACCTACGGGAGAGATTTTTGAGAATAAATAGCCAAATAGGTCATGAGTTCAATGTCTTTTGAGAATTTACATCTTTCGAGAATAATAATTAGTTTTTCAATTATAATTTTAACCGGGTTAACGGACAAGTCAAGTCAACTGAAAAGCAACCACTATATGAAACGAGTTAAAGTAATAATCATCTCAAACCGTTAACAACTCAAACATGTATAACGGTATAACCCCATCTTTAGACCAATTTGTTTATCTGTTTATTTATTTTGGAAAAATGATAAATCCTTATAACATATCCACATAATAATCCTCTTAAAGCTACAATCTTATGACACATGTAATCCATTAATTTTCTTTCCTTGTTTTTGTGATGTATTATTTTTTTTTAAGTAAAAAAGTACCCTGGTTAACTTTTTATATAATCAACATCAAAAACAGACAAATTGACTGAAATACCATTACTTTGAGAATATATCATTAATTTGAGCTCGTAAAATAAGAGTACTCGTATTGAATAAGATTCCACGTACGGATGATTAAATGAAAGCAGCTTTCTAAAAAGTAAACCTTTATTGAACTTCCTTCTGTTTTAACCTTTTCCTCTCATCTGGCTTCCCTCAATCATTGTTTTCTACCGTTTACATCACTGTTACTCTTTTCATTTATTTTTAATTAATTAATTTATTTATTGCCAAAAAATCTTGAAATTTAAAAACACTAAATATATGCCCCTAAAGAGTTTTTTAATTTTATTCTCATTTGGCCAGAAAAGGTAATTTTTTTTGAAATAGGTTTTATTCAAATTCAAAGTCATTTCAATTTCCGGTAAAAGACATTTATTCGTTTTCACTATTTACAGATGTTGATGAGTCATATAATGCTTTCTTTTATGGAATTTTGAACTTTTAAAGTACAAACACTTAGGCTTTTGGGAGAAGGGCGCCCCCTCCCCACTTTTCATCGAGAACGCGTATGGAACGCCCCAGGACGTCGGGAACAGTGGCCCTGGGGGTGTTGCAGGCCTTAAAATCTGTTGCCCGGTTCTATTTGAGACGCCTATGGATCGAAAGTGGTAAAAAAAAATATAAAAAAAAAATACAAAAGGGGCATTCCTTGGAAAGCCCCATTGCTTAATTGACGCCACATGGCAAATGGAGGAGAGTTTGGGGCTTTCTTGGAATGCCCTACTCTCCATAGTCTTAAAATCAAGAAGTCCCCCCACAATCAAGAAGTTAGAATATTGAACTTTTAAAGTACAAACACTTAAAATCATAATCTAATAATATGTAAATTTGAATAAGTTTTTTTTTTTTTTTTTTTAACGGCAAATTTAGGTTCAACGGCATGCCTCTTTATATACCCAACTTCAATTTTTAGAGGAAACCCATTTTGCAAGATTTAAACTCAAGACCTCAAAGTATCAAGTTTCTCAAAATACCAAGCCATCTATTAATGGTTGGTTAAAACCTATTTCAAAAAATTTGAATAAGTAATCTCATTATTTGGGATTAATCCAAAAGGGATACAGTCGACGAAAAACTTTTCAAAATAAATAACGTATATTTTAAATATTTGAGTTTTTGACAAAAGACTTTTGTGAGTGGGTTTTGAGGTTATTAGTAATGAAAAACTTATCATTTTATATACCACAAATTATCTCCCTAAGAAACAATGTTACTTGTCGAACACATCATGATATCTTACTGTGCAAATATATATTTTGGGAGAGGTGAAATCTCCAACATTATTTATATATTGGATTTAAGCAGTCGTATCTCGTAAGAAGTAATGCAATAGTAATGATGGGAATCCGGAACGGATACTAGTTATTATGCGATAGAGCTATGTTCGAATATAGTTCGTATGCTAATCTGGTTCGTGAGGTGTGTTGGGATTTGAGTATAACATAAAGTTGATTCAATTAAGGAGAGAGAGAGAGAAATAATAAAACTGACATGAATCGTTAGGGTCAGAAGTTGTGATTTAAAATTTAAAATTTTCAATCTTAGAAACTCAAATAGTTAAGGTATGCGTATCTCTTATGAATTAACTCTACAAAATGATAGTATTTTATCGAATTTCCCCATGAATATAACCATAATCATGAAATTGTAACTTTTTATCTTAATATCTAATGTAATATAAGTTTACTCTCATATATTTTAATTTAAAGGAGATGATATTCGTATCGTATAAATTGATGGTTGTGTTATATTGTACTTTGTATCTTAATTAAAGCTTATAATTTGGTGAAAATGAAAAGCATGTGAATACTAGTGACTTGTACCTTTCATATACAGGATGAGGATGTGAAAGGGAAAGAAGAAACAAAAAAAGATGATGATGATGATGAAATGAAGGTATATGGTTGCATGTGCAAGCAAAGTAGTAGGTGTTTCTCCTTCAAAAATTTGTGGCCAAGAAAGACAAAATTAAATTAGTTAAACTTAGAAACAGAATATATTAGTATTTGATAAAATAATCAATCAATATGTTGGTGAGAAAAATTGGTATGATGTAAGTTTGATCGACTTACTATATACCTTTGTTGAAGATGTAATATTTTGATCTTATTATGTTTCGAGAAAATTTCGTTATTTTATCTTTAACAGGCTGATTTGATAAGATATTTAATCTAAAAACACAGTTTTTATAAATCTGATCCAAATGCTAATATTTAGACTATTTCCAACGCTAATCGTGTCGTTAGGTGTCCTTAGCTGTCATATCATCTGTCACATTATATCCTTACAAATCTTTAAAAACCACATTTCCATCTCCAACCTTACAAATATACTTACCTTCTACAATTTTCACTTCAACACCTACCCATTACAAACAATATTTAAATAAAACATTTTATTTATTTATTTTTTACTTTAGCCCACCCCGTCATATGAACCGAAACAAATCCATGCCTTTATGTAAGGACACCTTACCTAAAGGCTTCATAACATGGATATGCTCCAATAGTAAAGATATTTAAAAGCCTCTAAAGGTTATCTCCAAAGACTCCATTGGAGATAGCCTTGTAACCATACAATTCATAATACATCAAGGATACCTAAAGAATTGCGAACAACCCCCAGTCGATCTGTTAAGTCTATTTGCCTATTTAAAAATCCACTTTGTGTTTGTCTAACTTTCGTTTGGTCATGCTTTCATTCGCATTGGCTATTCGATTTCACGTCATATAACATCAACTAAGCCGGATCATGACACACTTTACTATTCGCATGAGAATGTCTTTAGGTCAATGTATACGAGGTAAACTATGTGGGACAACATGATACATATATAAGCGTATTTGAACTCTTAACCTCTGCTTTATACGCAATCATGTCATCGACCGCTAAGCTGTCATCACCGAAACAACCAAATCAAATACTGATCGATTCCACTCCAGCTTGCTTCTGTCCCATTGTACCTCAGACCACTTTAATCACCTCTCCTTGGCCAAATTATATATACATGTCCCCGAATCAAACGTTACAAAAAACAAATAGTTTTTTTTATTCATGTGCTTGGCCCCAATGTTTGCATGATTTGACAACATGGCCTCCCATCATCTTTCTCCCTCACACTCTCCTCCATACTTGACATATATATATATATATATATATATATTATACAATGACTAACTAGATATGAGAATATATATATATATATATAGAGAGAGGTTGGTTATTGTAAAACAAGTATTAAAGTAAAACAAATAAGATAAGATCTTGACCTTTAGATCATGATAAAACTGATGCACGAAGATTCATAGAACACAAGTATACACAATGATGCACGGAGATTTTCAAGATGCACAATGATTTTGAGTTAAGAGAATATGATTGTTTTATTTGTTTTATTTTAATTCTTGTTTTATTTTAACAAGAACCTATATATATAATATAAAAGATATTTTGTAATTGTTTAGGTAGGGTAAGATTGTCTACTTCTCAACTTCCTCCATACACCGCCAAAGACGGTATTGGAACCCAAAATTCGTGGAAGACGGCATTGGGTTTTACTTACTTACTTACTTTTTTATATATACTAGAAATGTATCCGCATAATGCGCAGTGGTGGATGATTTATGCAAAAATTTAATTGTATTGTACATAAATTTCGTAAACTTCATTAAGTACATGCATCAAAAAGTAATGGTGGTCGAAAACCGTCCTCACGGATCGCCGATAATGGATTGTCTAATACATGGGTATATAACAATGTGTTTGTAATTATTGCAAGAATATTTAAAAATGAAAATTATTATATAAACTAATATATAAATAATATAAACAGTAAATGATTAAAATGAAAATGATTATATAAAAACATATATAAATAATATACAATTATTAAATGATAAAGTAAAAGAGTAACGCTAATTATGGTAATGTTTAAAAATTCAAAATTTAAGACACCCAAATGCTTTATAATGTAAAATATAGATATATTTTGTAATTGTTTAAGGTAATTAAAAATTATGATAAATTTCTTTAAACTAAAGATGACAGATGTCGCTTAGATAAAGCGTCACATGTTGATTAAACAAAGCTTTAATCTTGTTTTAATATACTAGTAGTATACTAGTAGATATATAGATTTGATAGACTTTCGAAACATTTTTATTACGATGTGATAACTATTATAATATGTGATTATTTGTACAATCACATATGTTTTTTGTTTTTCTTAGATTTAGTAAATTTATAATCATATAATGTTTATTAGTTTTCATATCTACATTTTATATTCAAAATTTTGATATTACTGTAAGTATTTCAACTAAGGGTGAGATTGGGTCAGTTTTGGTCCAAAGCTGAAACTCGAACCGAAGATTTCGGTTTTTGTAATCCAGAAACCGTTGGATTCGGTTTTGGTGCGGTTCGGTTTGTTGGTTTTTTGGTTTGGTTTGGTTTCGGGGCTATTTTTTTTAACAGTTTTAGCTTATTAAGTTATAAATAAAACATTCAATTAAAAAAGATACTAAAATATACAGATGATTTTAAAATGATATAAATATAAAATAAATTAAAATATATTTGATTTTTGGTTCGGTTTTCCCGGTTGGTTTTTGCATATGAAACCGAAACCCGAACCGATCCGTTCGGTTTTTAGAAAA
The DNA here is from genome assembly GCA_025447715.1 of Asclepias incarnata. Lineage (NCBI taxonomy): Eukaryota > Viridiplantae > Streptophyta > Magnoliopsida > Gentianales > Apocynaceae > Asclepias > Asclepias incarnata. The sequence continues at coordinate 15,087 of JAOEHQ010003278.1, forward strand.
CCAAACCAATTGGTTTGGCTCGTTTTTGCTTTATTTCGGGTTTTTTTCGGTTTTTGCTCACCCTTAATTTCAACATATGTCTGAAATTGGAAAAGAAAAAGAAGTTGTTAAAACGGAAACGGATGAGTATTTCCCTATCTAGGTTATCGCAAGAAATATGGGGAATGGAAGCTTGACTCTGTTTTCGAAGGACACTTAGATTGATAATACATCCTTGGCTAAGAAGTTCCCTTGGCTTTGTAAACTAGAGACTGATCAAACCAGTTTGGTATGTAATCGATGGACGAATGATGGGCTGACTCATTCGTGGAGAATAAGTATTCGTGGGGAGGCTGAAGAAACTGAATTGAAAGAACTCACAGATTTGGTGAGTAGGCACTCGTTTTCTACGGGTGAGGAAAAATGGACTTGGAGTTTTGACAAGTCCTCTTCGTTCTCTGTTAAGTCACTACAACTTACATTGATGTTTCTTCTTTACCGAGTGCATCTATAGCAACTAGATGGAACTCTCTGGCCCCTAGGAAGATTAATATACACGTATGGAGAGTTCTATTGGATCGACTTCCTACTCGTGTCAACCTCTCTAAAAGAGACATCGATATCCCTTCCATCTTCTGTCCTCTGTGTCCTAGAGTCGAGGAATCAGATACCCATTTATTTTCCCACTGTTTGTTGCATGTAAACTTTCGAATGCTATTTTGAAATGGCTCGAATTGGGCTAGCTATGTTACTTAACTCCGAGAGACTTATGTCACATGTTGATAGCTTAAGGGTTAATCAGAACAAAAGGAACGTCATCGAGCTGATCATATGGTGATGTCTATGGTCCATTTGGAAGACTAGGAATGAGGTGGTCTTTGGTAATCAACAAAGAAGGAATGACTTTGTTTTTGACGATGTACTTAGTTTTTCTTTTTCTTGGTTTACTTCTAGAGTTAAGAAGATAAAATTGTGTTGGATTGAGTGGCTTAAAAACCCACTTCTAACGATGTAACGTTTTGGTTTTCTATCGGTTGAATCCTTTTCAACCGATATACTTAATGAATAAAAATTGTTGTTAAAAAAAGGTTATCGAAGGAAGAGGATTCTTTTGACTCACATATACACAACCTAACGATGGGACCCTGTGTCCGTTTTTGAACCCTTCCATGGTCACCCTTAAGATTATACCTAGCGAGATTTGAACTTGATAGCTTTTATATATATATATATCTTAAAATGTTAAATATAAGATTTTGCTAATAACATCCCTAAATAATAAGGAGTCTTGAAGGTAGTTGAAAAAAGTTCGTTGAATTTGGACATTTTTTTTGTTGGTTTAATTAGATGAATCAACCCTTCTTCTCACTATCAAAGGACACACTTTTTTCCAATGGATGACATGACATCTAATTAAACCATTTAAATATTTTAGTGAAGTGATCTTAATTGCAATTAGGCACTTTAATTTTCTTTAACAATCTCCTAATTCAATCTTTTTTTAACATATTGGTTTTGAAATAACCACTAACATACATATTCGAACTTTGTCATGTATTCCAAACAAATTAAAAATAATTAAAAATACCACATGATTTAAAACCAATATATGAGTCGACAATATACATATTTTACTAACATTGTTTGTACATAAAATTATTATTATTATTATTATTTTATTTTCAAATAACAAAACTTTAAAATATATATTTAATTATGTTTGATTTTTCTTTGAAATTAAAATCCTTTCCATTGCTTCATGAAAAACTACTTATGTATTGTATAATACTAGTTACTAAATATTAGACTTGTATGTATTGTATTGTGTTGTTTCTGTTGTAGTGCATCATATCATGTTTATTTTATCCTACAAGTATGAATTCATATTGTATCATATTGTATGATATAGTATTGTAACCTACCGTATGGTATTATTGTTGTAATCTACCAAATGATATCGTATCATATTGTAATATAAACCATAATGTATTATATTGTATGATATATACTTAATTGTATTGTATCGTAAAATGGTACAACATTACATAATTTATTGTATTGTGTTGTATATTGTGGTAGTTATATTATATTGTATTATGATATTGAATTTTATGTTAATACAATATTACGGCGATGTGATCATATTATTATAATAATATAATAAACTAAAATTACTATTAATTGTAAATAAGTAATGTGTGATTCTCTTGGTAATTGAGAGTGTTCCATGTGTCACCCATTTTGTGGAATCGTACAAGAACATTCAATGCTTCCATTATACTTTCACCAAATTTCATTAAAAGAGTTGTTATGCGCAAGACTCAAGACAACTATTCCTACTACTTTTGTTATCCTTCATGATGTCACACATGTACTATCTTGCAAAAACCTTTTTGTCGCCCAACCTGAAATTCAAACATTTCCCATTTAGAAAATTGACACACACTTGTATGTAATCAATGAGTATATTGGGCCAGTGAGTGATTTGTCAACACTCTCTGACCAGTCTTGGTTGTTTGTGTTGATTTAATGACACGTTTGCTGATTCCACTTCAGCGAGTCATGACATGTTTTCATGTGCTTCTTTGATTTACTTAAACTTTTAACTATATAAGATCAACATTATACTCATTCAACTACATACAGTGAACAAAATTAACTTTTATTAATAGGATTTTCATCCCAACAATATCTCCCTAATTAATTATAATTGATAGTGGGTTAATTGTAAGTGAGATTAGATTTTTCTTACACGTTAACGAATAATATTGGAAGAAAAGAAGTCAATTCATAAATTATAGTGAAAAGAATACAATGAAAGACTTAAGTAATATTCCATTCTTATAGCTTGACCTTATTCAGTTGTTTCAAGTCTTTGTCTCTAGGCTCAAGCTCAACCTCTATCAGCTAGGGATGGAAAAAAATATCCGAACCCGATGGGGAATTCGATACCCGAACCCGATTTGACCGGGGAATTATTGAGTTGATCGGGGATGGGTATGGATATGAGGATGTAACATAATTCCCCGAAGGGGATGAGAAACCATAAATTCCCGATCCCATATATTTAATCTAATTACATGCATTTTAATTTCTTCTAATATTGCTGTCTTTATGCTGTTCTTGAAATTTTGGTTGGGTGAGATTATAATTTCATCAAAACCCACTTAATATAAAAACTAGATTAAGGACCCGTGTTAACACACGGGCACCTTAAAGTAATCACTGTGTAAATATGTTTCATATTATTAACATTGTATAGTCAAAAAAGTATAAATAACATTGACTCAAAACCTTAAAATAATCACTGTGCAAATATGTTTCATATAGTTAACAATGTAAAGTCAAAAAACTATAGATAACATTGACTCAAAGCGATCGTCTTTTGTTGACATGTTTTTTTTCATCTGCTTTTGCAAACTAACCCACTATTGTAAAGGTTATCATATACAACAAAACGAAATTGGATTCCA